>CM061133.1:140535247-140660248 GCA_030789695.1 Scilla litardierei | reverse complement strand
CAGCCCCGGCCCATGCGGACCTTAGTCACATCTCGCTTCTGTCGTTTTGGGAAGCGGGGCGTGACATGTTTTAGTGGTGGCCCATGCACGTCATGCAAAAGTTCGGAACAATAAGAGTACCACATTCATTTAATATCCAGTTTATCATGTACAAGTCTAAATTGGGTTTTCTTGTCAATAGGATGGCAGGAGGACGCAATATCCGAGCCCACAAAGATCACAACACCATATCTTCCCTATCCAATACCACCACTCCACACGTTTTCCCACATGTTTTTAAAATATGTCCTTGGCCTTGAACATTCTTTCTCTTCTTTTTCCTTCTTCAAAATTGTTGATTTTATTGTTGTCATATTATTAGAACTAGTTATCATTGTTATAGGATTATGTGTGCGGGTAGGCATAGTGTGAGATGAGTTATGTTGTAGCGGTGATTAGTTGATTTTGAACACAAGGATATTAGATTAGATTTCTTTCGGATGAAAAAGAGGAGGTGTCCAAGACTTATTAATAATACCAATGTGTAACGGACTCAATGGAGAATTCTGGTTGGATGAAATTATACACAGGGAGATGAGAACTTATCAGATCTGAAACTTGGACGAGTAGTAGATAGGAGTAGATATGAAGGTATAGTATGAGTTAGGTTGATCATGAGAATGAGTAGGAAATTTAAAGCATCAAGACTTGATTTTTAAGTTGGGGTGAGAAGACATTGGAAATAACACGACGTGTTGAGATGAATGGATGGTCATGTAGATGGATTTAATATGATTGGGAGATTAGACAATAGGGGTAAGAATAGATGTGGTTCGATGGTTCATTGATTATGGAGGATAAATTATGAGTCAATATGATGGAGAATATATTGGAGACGAGACGATTGATGATTTGCAACGGTAATGTGGATTTATAGTTAAGTGCTAGGATGTGATCTAGTTGTAGCATTATCTAGTGGAGAGACGAGTTATGATGAATTATTTGAGGAACGTTGTTTGAAGTTATAGGATTGGTGATCATTATGTGGAATATGGGAGTTGTAGGCATAAGTGTATATAGATATTATTATTATTAGTATAAATGATTCCAAGGGCAGAATCATTTCTAAGGTGGGTAGAATGTAACGGCCGTTTTCCAACCGTTCGTTTTTCGCGCGTACTTCCTCTTTTGTACGCATATTCTTGTAACGACCACTTTTCGTTGTACTTTGTTTGTGCACGTGCTTTTGACCGTGCACGTGTTTGTTTCAGACTTTATTTGATTGTGAACACTTTTGTGTGATATGCCGTTGTGATCGTCTCTGAGAGTATTAAATAGTGGCACTATCTTGGAACGACACTTCTCGAGTCGTTTTTCCCACAATTTAAACTTGCTCGATGAGACGTGACGATTTTCACTTTTGACGGGAGACGTTTCTATTTTTAGTTTCGTTGTTCGACGTCGAATTTGAGAACCGTCTTCTTAGTTAGCTCACATTCGTCATCACGATCACCACGATATTTATTTTATAATTTTTGGAGTTTATTTGACCACTTTTATATTTTTAACAAGTTTTATATTATTTTTAATAATTAATTTATAAATTACTTTCGGCCAAATAAAATTTATTTGAGTTTTAAACGTTTTAAAGAATTTTTGAGCCAATTTCCAGCTCATTTGGACCAAGTCAAACCCTTGGGTGAGTTGGAGTAGTTGGAATTCAAATTTTAAATTATTTTAATATTCTAATCCTATTAGATTTAGCCCTAGACCAAGTCAACCCATCTATATTATATAAGCAACCCCTAGGAAGACCTATTTTCGCAAGAAATTAGCCCTAGCCTCTTCCAAAAGCAAAATTGGACGTTGCGACGATTCGTCGCAACGTTGCGACGTTCAGCCACCGATCTGACCGAGAAAACCAACCCATTTTCCCCGCTCCGACCGATCGCCCCGCCCGCAGCCATCGCCGCTCGCATCGCATAGCACCGCACCGCTCCGTTCCCTCGGTCTGACCGAGGCCTTGGCCCGCACCCGCTCGCATCCGCCTTGTCGCCCCGCTCCGCACAGCGCTCCGACCGACCCGCCTTGTCGTCCCGCATTGCTCCGCACCTGACCGAGGCGCCCGCCCGCACCGTGCGCTCGCCAATTCGTTGCAACGTTGCAAACGTTGCAACGCATTGTCGCCCGCAGCGACCGACGCTCCCGACCGGTCTGACCGAAGGAGACAGCCCCGCCCGCTGCTGCGACCGACCCAAATCGCTGCACAGCCCCGTTCTCTCGCAGCGACCGATAGGATCTCCCGCATTGGCTGAGTACGACCGAGAGCCACTCGTCGCAACCCCGCATCCGTCGCACCACTTGCCTCCGTGGGCCCCCCCAAGTTCTCCAGAGGTATTGTGGGTCCCCCAAAGGTCCCTAGGACTACTGTGGGCCCCACCTAGGTGCGTTCTCTTCGACGACTTGCCGCGTACGACGTCGTCGCACGTCGTAGCCCGTCGTCGCACGTGCGAGCTTTGGAATCTGGAATCGTCGCCCGGGTTGATTGCTCTGAAATTTCCAGCAAGGAATCTAGTTGGAATCTGGACTTGGAGCGCGATCTTTTATTCCAACCCCCGGCGTCGCTACCCGACGCCGGTGTAGCTTTCGCGTCGTGTTGAGGTAACGTTTTGCACCCCTAGGACCCCCAACCAAATTGCATGCTAACCAAGACTAAAAATCAGTATTTTAAAGTATTTTAAATGTTTTAGCAATCACTAATCAATATTAATAAAACGGATGTAGGCCGGTGGACTTGTGCACGTAGGAATCGTGACTTTGGACTCGTTGGACGGTGTTTTCTTGACGTGATAGTTGCAGGCAAGTGAAACTTGCCAACTCTTGCTTAGGGCCATGTTTTAGGCCACTTCCTTGTTTTTAGCGTAAAAGAGACTAGTCAGTGAAATGATAGCTGGCTAGACGCCTACTTGATCTAGTTTGACAACGAAACTAGATCCGTCACCTAATTGATCTAGCTTGACAACGAAGCTAGATCCAACCCTTAAACTTGTTGCTCATGCATACTAAACTGTCACGTTTACTTTCTTTACTTGTACGCCTTACTACTTGTCATGTCATGTCATCCATGCATTGAACGTCGCATTGGCAGCACACGCTACAATACTTGTACTTGTACTCCCTTGACTGGCTAGGTGCACCCCTAGACCAGCAAGATAAAACACTTCCTGGCTCGTGTTCCAGAAGCGAGCATTCCCGTTCGGGGGTAAGGCCCTGGCTCGACACACGTGGAGGGGTAGGGATAAACGATCACTTGAGCTTAGGAGTTGGCCCGCGCAGCCACTCTAGCCAAAAGGCGGAATCTCTGTGCACGAGGTGCTTACTTTCCTTGTCTTGTACTTGTCTTGTGAATGATCCATGTAATACTTGTCATCCATGCCATGCCATGCTCGTACTTTACTTTACTTGTCGCACTCATTACTTTAACTGCCATGTCATTGCATCATGCTAGAACTGCTAGGTTGCTTTACTTTTACCTGCTTTCAGTTTCCTTGCACAAGTCTTCCAGACTTGCTGACATGTGCCCTTTCTCTTTGGGTGTCACATGTTAGACCCTGAGCCAGAGATAGTTGTTGAGGTCGAGGTGTTGCTGACGCTGAGCCTGAGCCTACGTTCGTCGAGGAGTTCGTAGACACCGGAGACCAGTCTTAGAGACTGATTTTACTTGCTTTGCTTTAGGTTGCTGTTAGTTGTCGGTGCTTGCACCATTTCTTTGTTTTCGTACTTTGTACTTTTGTTGGCCATGCTGGGCCTCTTTTAGACTCTTTTATTTTAGCCTGGTGGCTTTTTCTGCGATGTTGAGATTTATTATTATGGATATTCTGAGATGTTTCTTTGTCTCTTTTCGTTATTATTATCTTTGTTTCGTTCCACATTGCAAGGACCTGCAGTTTAAATTGATTGACGCTTATCGGACTTGCAGCTTTGTAGCTTCAAGTCTGAGCGGACCTTCTCACGCTTCGCCTCCACGTTTTTGGGAAGCGGGGCGTGATAGGGTTTGTTGGTGGCCCATGCAGGTCCTATCTTGCGATTGCGAACTAACGGAACAACGATAATAAACGGAATATCCATTAAATAAATTACAACATCTAAGTCATTAAGCTATGGAGTCTAAATTTTTGTTCGTTTTCTATGTCGTTAGATGGCGAGAAGACGACAGACTCGAGTTGGTGGCGGACCTACTCTGAAGACTTGCTATTTCTGTGGCAAGACCGGGCACATCAAGGAGCAGTGCAGAAGCTTTCTAGGCCGGTGTTTGATTTGTGGTGCTGCTACTCATTCAGAGAAGGATTGTCGGCATGCAAATCAATTGCGGAAGGCATCGGAGAGAATTCCGCAGAAGGAAGCACCAGTAACTGGGCCAAGTCGGAAGGTGTGCCATCATTGTAGCAAGACTGGTCATGAGAAGAAACAGTACAGGAAGAGGCTGGGCCAGTGCCTGATTTGTGGAGATCCTACTCATACTATGAAGGAGTGCCTGAGCTCTAAGGTACCTTGGAAGGATCCCGTTGCCACACAGCCGTTACAGCAGAAAGCACCTGTGTCTACCAGTCGTGGACCAGCCCTCGCTCCACAGAAGCAGGCTTTTCAGCAGGCCAGTCAGCCAAGGGAGCAGGCTTATCCGATGACGGCAGTGGAGAGCGAGACTGTGGATGAGGTTATCGTAGGTAACGCTCGACCTAGTTGTTTCTTCCCTTAGTTAGATCTGGCCTGTTAAAACATGTTTGGTTGCTTGCATATGATTGTTTACAAAAATAGGGTTGATTGTTAGACTATTAATTAGATCCCTTGCTGAGAATTGATTTAATCGTCGTAGGAGTTACCTTAGTGGTCCTCGTCTACCCCTTACCATATCAAGACTTCTAGAATTTCCTTCTGTCGTTCGTTGGGTTCATCGATTATGGACCGAGCTGAGCGCATTTCATTATCACCTAGCTCCTTTAGAAGGACAAAGCGCTAAGTTCCTTAAATTTTAGTTGGACGACCGTAGGAGTTTTCCCGTATGTATCCTGGGCCATATCCTAGGCGTATGTATGTTTCGAACATCTGACCGTTTCCCTTGTCTCGATTCCCGAGATCGCCTCATGCCAGTCGTCGTCAGTTTTTCAAATCTCTCCATCACAAATCTTGAATTTTCTGAAAGTATTTTCTTTTGATTTCCTCTTTCCCTAAGCTTTAAATTTGTTCAAATTTTAATATGTATATATACTTATACTTCATGCTCCTCGTTGATTTAAATTTTTTTTTAAAAAAAACTTTTGTCGAAATTTTTGAATAATAGTTTATAATGCTTTTTCAGCCTACACTTTTGAACCTATGAGAATACATATTTCCTTTCTTATATTAATTTAATTCGGAACCGTACTTTTATATTGCCCAAATCGATTTACAATTTTTCCTTCCTGATTGATGCCATTCATATACTTTCAAGCCACATGGAATTTCAGCTTTTAGACAGTCGGTTTTATGCTCATCGTTTTCGCTATTTCAAAATTTTAAGAAATTACTACTCCTGACCCAGGCCTCCCATAGTTTGGTTTTAAAGCTTTACTACCAATTTTGATAATTCTACTACCAAGTTATTAATATTATCTTTCCACTTCCCCTACGTGCTTTTAGAAAAAAAAATTCCGAGACTAAATAGAATTTCAATTATTTTTTGTATAACTGTATCAGGTTCGTTGCACTCGTATGCTAAGGACCTTGTGTAAATCAGTTCTTCATTTTTGCAAATCCTGGTTCCTTTGAAAAGCAGCTTCAATATTGATTATTTTAAAATTTTTCATAACCTAAAAGTTTTGAAAGCATTTAACATGAGTTTAAATCCTTCCGTTACTTGATTTCCCTCTTTGACTTTCACAAACATTATATTGAATTACGGCCGTATAATATTTTCTAAACTACGTCTTCAATATTCGTGTAAATGATTTTACTTCCTTTTTAATGATTTTAAAACAAATAGACCATTTTCTCTTATTATGAATATTCGACCCAAACTTATTTTGAAACAACACGTTTTATCAATCCCCAAATATCTCTTTCCAGATGAGGATTTCAATTTTTGAAGTACGACAGTTTTCAAATTTCGCATATGTTGGCTTAAATGAGTGTACTCTCCCATGGTATATTAATGGCTGCTTATTGTGTGTTATATATACTCGGAGTTATTCAAGATGTGTGAAGATGTTTGCATGTTGGTAGTTATAG
Source organism: Scilla litardierei (assembly GCA_030789695.1). Lineage (NCBI taxonomy): Eukaryota > Viridiplantae > Streptophyta > Magnoliopsida > Asparagales > Asparagaceae > Scilla > Scilla litardierei. The sequence goes on along the minus strand of CM061133.1, from coordinate 140,654,005 downwards.
TTTGGTGTGTAGGTAGCTATACCATACTAAGGATGCCTGTGTATATAAGAATTAGTGTGTGAATACCCAATAGGGTGTATGTAATTAGGAGATACTTATAATGGTTGAAGCAATATGCTGGTGAAACTATATGTATGCTAGGTGTGATAATAATAATAGGTGTTGGTACACCAGTTATAGGTAGTAGGCTATGGTGTGAATGTATATGTTTCACGTGAGTGATTATACGATGAATACGTGTGCATGTATTAGGGAGTGTATTATAATTATACGTGTGCTGATGTTTGTATTATTATTATTATTATGGTATATAGAGTGATTGGACTATGTAAGTACTACCTGACTAAATATTAAGTGTGACTGACTTAGGGAATGCATATGATTGTATTGGTAGACATATATATATATATATATTGGAATGGTATCGGTATATGTATAAATGTCGTGTTACGTATATAGAATATTCTGATATGTGTATTGAGTCTCACTCAAGCTTGAGTGGGTATACTCTAAGTATATTGAATGTATGTCTGAAGTTTGAATATAGCGATGTTTGATGTATGTATAGTGATAGAAGTGTTTGTGCCTGGTTGAGTTACGCACATGACTGTGGGTCGCTACACCAGTATATAGCTATAGGTGTTGGTCTTGTGGTATAGTTATTTACTAAGGGCTTGCTTGTGTGCTAGCTAAACTAGGTGCATAGATGTGCTAGTAATATAATGGTATGATTGGTATGCGTAAATGAAATGCTAGCGTGTATGGGTGTGCACCATGCACGGGTAAGTATGTGCTTAGTTATAGGAATTGATGACTATGATATATGTGGCGTGTCGTAAATACAGTTATAGGACCGTACGTAATGTGAATGTATGGTGAAATAATGGAATGCATTGAATGACTATATATATTATGAAATTATAGTAGTGGTGAATTTATATTAGATATGGTGAACTTGATTTAATAATGGTATGGTGTGACTATATGTGTTGAGATGTTTGGTATTGGAGGAATATTAGAGGGTAGTATACCCTTGATGTTTGTGCATAGGTAGCTATCTATATGTAGAGCAATGATTGTATTTTCTAAGTGTGACACTATCCTTATATGAGTATCTGAAATATTGTTTTGTGTTTAGGTGAGTAGTAGCTATATAAGGGATGTATGTTTATATATATGATTGAAATACATGTATGAATTTGACTGGCTATAATAGGTATAAGTATATGACGTATGTGAATGTATATATATGTGTGTTGGTAGTGATAATGTTTGACTACCTAGTGCATATAAATAAGCACTTGTAATAGCTATACCTGGTTTGAAATATAATGTGACTTGATTGGGGTAGTTATTAGAGCGACTAGATATATTAGAAAGTCCGAGGACGGACTTTATTCTAAGGTGGGGAGGATGTAACGACCACTTTTCGTTGTACTTTGTTTGTGCACGTGCTTTTGACCGTGCACGTGTTTGTTTCAGACTTTATTTGATTGTGAACACTTTTGTGTGATATGCCGTTGTGATCGTCTCTGAGAGTATTAAATAGTGGCACTATCTTGGAACGACACTTCTCGAGTCGTTTTTCCCACAATTTAAACTTGCTCGATGAGACGTGACGATTTTCACTTTTGACGGGAGACGTTTCTATTTTTAGTTTCGTCGTCCGACGTCGAATTTGAGAACCGTCTTCTTAGTTAGCTCACATTCGTCATCACGATCACCACGATATTTATTTTATAATTTTTGGAGTTTATTTGACCACTTTTATATTTTTAACAAGTTTTATATTATTTTTAATAATTAATTTATAAATTACTTTCGGCCAAATAAAATTTATTTGAGTTTTAAACGTTTTAAAGAATTTTAGAGCCAATTTCCAGCTCATTTGGACCAAGTCAAACCCTTGGGTGAGTTGGAGTAGTTGGAATTCAAATTTTAAATTATTTTAATATTCTAATCCTATTAGATTTAGCCCTAGACCAAGTTAACCCATCTATACTATATAAGCAACCCCTAGGAAGACCTATTTTCGCAAGAAATTAGCCCTAGCCTCTTCCAAAAGCAAAATTGGACGTTGCGACGATTCGTCGCAACGTTGCGACGTTCAGCCACCGATCTGACCGAGAAAACCAACCCATTTTCCCCGCTCCGACCGATCGACCCGCCCGCAGCCATCGCCGCTCGCATCGCACAGCACCGCACCGCTCCGTTCCCTCGGTCTGACCGAGGCCTTGGCCCGCACCCGCTCGCATCCGCCTTGTCGCCCCGCTCCGCACAGCGCTCCGACCGACCCGCCTTGTCGTCCCGCATTGCTCCGCACCTGACCGAGGCGCCCGCCCGCACCGTGCGCTCGCCAATTCGTTGCAACGTTGCAAACGTTGCAACGCATTGTCGCCCGCAGCGACCGACGCTCCCGACCGGTCTGACCGAAGGAGACAGCCCCGCCCGCTGCTGCGACCGACCCAAATCGCTGCACAGCCCCGTTCTCTCGCAGCGACCGATAGGATCTCCCGCATTGGCTAAGTACGACCGAGAGCCACTCGTCGCAACCCCGCATCCGTCGCACCACTTGCCTCCGTGGGCCCCCCCAAGTTCTCCAGAGGTATTGTGGGTCCCCCAAAGGTCCCTAGGACTACTGTGGGCCCCACCTAGGTGCGTTCTCTTCGACGACTTGCCGCGTACGACGTCGTCGCACGTCGTAGCCCGTCGTCGCACGTGCGAGCTTTGGAATCTGGAATCGTCGCCCGGGTTGATTGCTCTGAAATTTCCAGCAAGGAATCTAGTTGGAATCTGGACTTGGAGCGCGATCTTTTATTCCAACCCCCGGCGTCGCTACCCGACGCCGGTGTAGCTTTCGCGTCGTGTTGAGGTAACGTTTTGCACCCCTAGGACCCCCAACCAAATTGCATGCTAACCAAGACTAAAAATCAGTATTTTAAAGTATTTTAAATGTTTTAGCAATCACTAATCAATATTAATAAAACGGATGTAGGCCGGTGGACTTGTGCACGTAGGAATCGTGACTTTGGACTCGTTGGACGGTGTTTTCTTGACGTGATAGTTGCAGGCAAGTGAAACTTGCCAACTCTTGCTTAGGGCCATGTTTTAGGCCACTTCCTTGTTTTTAGCGTAAAAGAGACTAGTCAGTGAAATGATAGCTGGCTAGACGCCTACTTGATCTAGTTTGACAACGAAACTAGATCCGTCACCTAATTGATCTAGCTTGACAACAAAGCTAGATCCAACCCTTAAACTTGTTGCTCATGCATACTAAACTGTCACGTTTACTTTCTTTACTTGTACGCCTTACTACTTGTCATGTCATGTCATCCATGCATTGAACGTCGCATTGGCAGCACACGCTACAATACTTGTACTTGTACTCCCTTGACTGGCTAGGTGCACCCCTAGACCAGCAAGATAAAACACTTCCTGGCTCGTGTTCCAGAAGCGAGCATTCCCGTTCGGGGGTAAGGCCCTGGCTCGACACACGTGGAGGAGTAGGGATAAACGATCACTTGAGCTTAGGAGTTGGCCCGCGCAGCCACTCTAGCCAAAAGGCGGAATCTCTGTGCACGAGGTGCTTACTTTTCTTGTCTTGTACTTGTCTTGTGAATGATTCATGTAATACTTGTCATCCATGCCATGCCATGCTCGTACTTTACTTTACTTGTTGCACTCATTACTTTAACTGCCATGTCATTGCATCATGCTAGAACTGCTAGGTTGCTTTACTTTTACCTGCTTTCAGTTTCCTTGCACAAGTCTTCCAGACTTGCTGACATGTGCCCTTTCTCTTTGGGTGTCACATGTTAGACCCTGAGCCAGAGATAGTTGTTGAGGTCGAGGTGTTGCTGACGCTGAGCCTGAGCCTACGTTCGTCGAGGAGTTCGTAGACACCGGAGACCAGTCTTAGAGACTGATTTTACTTGCTTTGCTTTAGGTTGCTGTTAGTTGTCGGTGCTTGCACCATTTCTTTGTTTTCGTACTTTGTACTTTTGTTGGCCATGCTGGGCCTCTTTTAGACTCTTTTATTTTAGCCTGGTGGCTTTTTCTGCGATGTTGAGATTTATTATTATGGATATTCTGAGATGTTTCTTTGTCTCTTTTCGTTATTATTATCTTTGTTTCGTTCCGCATTGCAAGGACCTGCAGTTTAAATTGATTGACGCTTATCGAACTTGCAGCTTTGTAGCTTCAAGTCTGAGCGGACCTTCTCACGCTTCGCCTCCACGTTTTTGGGAAGCGGGGCGTGACAATTCTTCTTAGTCCTCTCTTCTATCCAGAATACGCGATGTTATATGTCGTTGTGACCATATGGAAGATTAGTTATTTGTGGGATTTTTAGTGAACGTCATTTCGCGGGTTGTTCTCCCACAAATCAGCTTTGAATGAAGGGGTGTTTTGGCCTCTACACTTCAACGTTTAGTTTTTATTTTTATTTTCGTTCTCGGCAGGATTAGCTCGTGACCGAACCCCGTATCCTCGATCCTCTCGTCATCACGGTCGTCCCGATATTTTTTTTCATAATTTTCAGACATCGTTTGCTTGGCCTATCACACTAATTATCTTCGAAGCCCAATAAGCCTAATCAAACTTTGAAATTCAAATTAACCCAAATCCCATTTGATTCTTACGTATCATGAGGATTTCCTATAACTATTCTCATCTAACTTAAACCCTCTTTGCACACACCCCTTCTGTATCTCTTCATAGCAAACTTATCTTTTTAAAACACCCAAACCGAAACCCTTAGGGTTTCACGCAACAGGCCAGCCGCCCCTTCCCTACTCACATTCTTCTTCCTCCCATCACCGCTTCGGCGATCTCCGGCCACCACCCTACCTCGTCCTCTCTCCTCTCTCTTCTCTCCATCCTCTCTCTTCCCTCTCTCTTAAAAACTCCACGAAAACCCCTTGCCGCAACCCATCAGGTCACCCAGCTCTCCACCGCCGGCCACCCCTTTTTCCGGCCACCCTGCCACTGTACAGCCACCCTCCGACCTCCTCTCCTCCTCGATAACCTCCTTCTCCCTCTCCCCTACTCTCTCTCCCTCAAAACACTTCCCAAAACTCCATTAAAATCCTCTAAAAATATGCCGTTGCTCCGAAACTGTCACCAGCCCTTGCAACATGCGGCCACCACTTTTCGGCCACCGCCAGTGACCCCCTTGCTGTCGTTGACTCCCCACAGCCCCCTCTACCTACTGCACCTCTTTTGCTACCTCCTCAAGCCAGGGTAACCCCGCTATGAACCCAAACACCCGGTATTTTTCAGATCTGTCCTTTTCGCCTTCGAACCCGACGGCTACCCACTTTCGGCCGCCGCCGACGAACCCCCTCGCCGTCGTCGACTTCCCACGACCTCCTCTACCCACTGCCATTGCCATTTGCTTCTCCCTCGGCCGTATCATCTCGTTACAGATCCAAACACCCGGGTTATCCAAATCTGTCCTCTTCTCTGCAAAACAGCCCGGCACCTCGCCGCCGGCAGTTGCTCCGGCCACCCCTTAGGCCGTGTGACCCCCTTCGACCTCCTTCAATCCCTGACAGCCCCCGTACATCGAGGAGTCCACGTACATAGCTGATCTCACGCGTGTTCCCCGACGTTGTATCCGTCGCCGTGATGTTTCGTTGCACTACTCACAACCGAAGCGATCTCGACGCCGTACCCGTTGCCATGTCATCTTGCTATGATACCCACAGCCGAGATGATCCCGAGATTACCCCAAGATGATCTTTATTGTGCTACCCACAGTCGAGGACATGAGCACCGCCACCGTTTCCAGACCCGACGTCAGACTCGTGCGCGTTCGTCGCACCAGGTTAGCCCTCTCACTCGTAGCAACCCAAACATTAAGTCATCAAAACCTAACTAAAAATCGTCAACTAAAGTAACTAAATTTACTTTCTGCTCCTTTAAAACGATGTGGAACCGTAGATCGACGATCGGACTGGTTTGACTGTGCACATCAGATAGAATCGTCGGATAGGCTGAACACACATCTTGACATGTGACAGTTAGAGTAGCCATGTTTAACCTAGAAATGAACCCTAATAGGATTAATGATCAGCGTGACCTGACACCGTCACTTGACTCGTTTCGGACGACCCTTTACCGACGCTCCGCCTCGACGAGATGCTCCCGACGGACGTACCGCTCACCACCGCAGGAAAGTGTGTTCACTTGCGCAGTTTTGGCCACGTTTAGGCCATTGTCTTTCTTAAACTATAAAAAGCATAACAAGAGAATCAAACGTGAAATTATAGCATTTGGGACACCCCACGACAGCCTGGACTTGATTGTAACGCCCGCTTTCCGACCGTTCGTATTTTTGCAAGTACTTTCCTCTTTCATACGAGTATTTTTCTTTGAACTTTCTTCTATCCGGAATACGCGATGTTATATGTCGTTGTGACCATATGGAAGAGTAGTTATTTGTGGGATTTTTGGTAAACGTCATTTCACGGGTCGTTTTCCCACAAATCAGCTTTGATTGGTGAGACGTCGTGACTTTAGACTTCGACGTCGGACCTTTTTATTTTTAGTTTGTTTTCTGTGGAACTAACATGCGATTGACCACCAAACCCTCAAACCTCTCGTCGTCACGGTTTTCTCGGTATTTTTTCATATTTTTCGGACACCATTAACCTAACCTAACCCACTAATCACTTTCAAGCACATTTAGCCCTATTCAAACATTGAAATTCAAAACTTAATCAAATCCTTAGGAAATCTCATACGTATCATGATAGGATTTCTGTAGCTACACTCACCTAGCTTTTTCCCTTTTTTCACACCCCTGCACTCACCATCTCTCCTAGTCATCACTTAAATATACCCTCTTTATACCATACTATAGCAACATCATCTCTTTTTAAAACAAACCCAGCCGAACCTACCCTAGGTCACGCATCCAAGCAGGCCGTCGGCCTTCCTCCCTTAAGTCTTCCTCTCCCTCTACATCGGTGGGTCCTCTGGCCACCCCCAAGTCCGTCAACCTCTCTCCTCCTTCCTCTCTTCCTCCTCCTCTCCATCTCCCTCTCTAAAACCGCCCAAAGCCCAGATCTGCAGCACCCGCCGGAAAAAGTCCACACCACTGCCCCTTCGGCTACCTCCAGCAGCCAACTCCGCCACCTCCCGACCCCCCTCGATCCCCTCTATCACCTGCAACCCATCTCCCTTCCTCCCTCTTCCCCCTCTCCTCTCAAAACACCTCTCAAACCCATCGAAACTCAATTTTGGACAGATCTGTCCATCGCTGGAAAAACGCCACGCCTGCCGTCATCCGGCGACCGCCGGTGACCACCCCTTGATCCCCTCTACCTACTGCAAGTGTTCGTTGTCCCCTTAGGTCGTCGCATCTCTGCTGCGACACAAAACAGCGACCCGTTGTGCAAATCTGTCCCCTTCGCCTTCTTACGTCTGGCCGCCACCGCGCGCCATCGTCGTCGGCCACCCACCAGGCCGATCAACCCCCCATCGACCTCCTTCAATCCATGACAGCCCCCTTGCTCCTAAGAGTTCACACACGTCGCCGATCTCGCGTGTTTTCCCCCGACATTGCCGCCGCCGTGTAGATCCGTTGCGCTACCCGTAACCGGAGAGATCTCGACGCTTGCTCACTATTCTCGCCTTCTGCTCGTTGTCTGGACGTGTCTCTCTACGCTACCCGTGGCCGAGATGTTGCTGACGACACAGATCTATCGCCTTCAGACCCGACGTCCGATCTACGATCAAACGCCGAAAAGGTTAGCCCCCAACGCGTAGTAAGAACCCACACCATAGCGAATCTAAAACCTAATCTAAAAGTCATCAACGACAACTAATTTTACATTTCTGCTCCTTTAAAATGTTGTTCAACCTTAGACATCGACTAACGGACTTGAATATCTATGCACAAAGGGTAGAACGTCGATTAGGCTGAAACGAATCAAAAAGATATGACTTTTGACTGTTAGGGTAGTCCTGCTGAATTTAGAAACAAACCCTAATAAGGTTGATCAAAAACGTGATATGACATCTCTGTTGTCCCGTTTCAGACAGACCCTCGCCGACGCGCCGCTTCGACGAGACACTCCAGACCAACGACTCGCTCGCCACCACAATCAAGTGTTTCCGATTGCGTACTTTCGGCCATGTTTAGGCCATCACCCTTAAACTGTAAATGTACGACTAAAGAGAACCAGACATGAAATGATAGCGTCTGGGACCCCTTTTGACAGCTTAGACTTGACGACGAAGTCTAAGCACAACAACAACAACTGACACCCTAGGTTCTTTCTGTGTGTGCGTGCGTGTGGACCCCCTAGAATGAAAAACTCCTTGCTACTTGTCATGTCTTGAAGTGTTACAAAAAGCCTGCGGGCGTTTCAGATGCTCTCCAAGCGAGAGTGATCTCCGTGTTACAAAAAGCCTACGGACGTTTCAGATGCTCTCCAAGCGAGAGTGATCTCCATGTTACAAAAAGCCTACGGGCGTTTCAGATGCTCTCCGAGCGAGGGTGATCTCCATGTTACAAAAAGCCTACGGGCGTTTCAGAAGCTCTCCAAACAAGGGTGATCATCGTGTTACAAAAAGCCTACGTGCGTTTTAGATGATCTCCAAGCGAGAGTGATCTCTGTGTTGTCTTGTCTTGAGCACTTGGGTTTGGGGTAGGGTTGAGCGGTCGCACGGGGAGAGGGTCTGGCCGCCCTCAAACCGTAAGGCTTGAACCCTTCGTGACACACACGGTACTTCTTGTCTTGTCCTGTCTGGTCATGTCTAATCCTGTAGCCAGTGGCATACGCTACGGCTATTGTCTATCACGTTTACTTTCCTGCACCATTTTTACTTTCCTTGTATAATAGTATAACTGTCATGCCATCACAACTGCATGTAATCAACCAGTAAAATGTTGTTACAAATTGTTTCACACTTGCAGTATAGTCTAACCCTTCCTTGTAGACTTTACCTGACGTACAACTCCTTTTCTCTTGGGTGTTGTACATCAGGTACCGAGCCAGAGCTGCCTGAGGACATGGAGCCAGAGGACGTTGACCCGGAGTACCTTCTTGACGGGGACCAGTCTTAGAGCTACTTCCGTGTTGCGGATCCTCAGAGGTTTTTACTGCTTTCTAGTTTGGGTGCGTAGCACCGTTTACTTTTCTACCTAGGTTGGGTGCTTGCACCATTAGTTTACTTTCTGCTGTTGTAGCCATGCTGGGCTTTACTTTCCTTTTTAGACTCTCATACTTCTGGATATCTTATGTGGAATAAAATGAATGCATCTTTCTTTCTGTACTTTCTGTTGTTCCGAAATTTTATAAATACAAGAACCTGTAATATTAAATGGTAACTCTACAGACGCTTATTGGGTCTGAGCCTCACAGCTCCGGCCCATGCGGACCTTAGTCACGTCTCACTTCCGTCATTTTGGGAAGCGGGGCGTGACAGATTTAGTGGTGGCCCATGCAGGTCTTGCAATTATAAAAGTTCGTAGCAATAGTATTACTCGCATTCATTTTTAACCTCCAGCTATCTTGTACGAGTCTAAATTGGGTCTTCCTTATCAATAGCATGGCAGGAGGACGCAATACCCGTGCCGGATCTTCAGCTGACGGGACCTTGATGGCCAAGGTGGCGAGGTTTGCCAATTTCTGGGCGTTATGAGAGAGATGTTGGATGTTCAGTATCGGTTGGTTGAACAGGCACATCGGGCTGCCCGTGCTGCCCAGGCTGCTCCGACTGCACCATCGCTGCCACCGCAAGGGAAACGACCAGTGGAGCAGTTCAGGCCAGCAGCTAGGCCTGCAGTGGGACCCGTTCAATCGGTGCCTTTCAAGAGGCCATGAGCACCTACACAGAACCAGGCCAGAGATCGATGTCATTACTGTGGTAAGCCAGGGCATCAGCAGAACACTTGTAGGAAGAAGCTGTGTTTGTTTCTAGCATGTGGAGCTGCCACATACGCCGTTATAGATTGCCCGAGGTATCGCCATACTGAGGGCGAGGCACCAGCTCCACTGCAGAGTAGAGCGCCTGCCCAGAGAGGAGCTATTGTTCGTGGAGCTTATACCATGACGGCCGTGGATGGCGTCATTGTAGGTAATTCCATAGACTTAGTTTTTCATATTACAGTTTAGCTTATTTTTGGCTGCATGTGATTGTATCAAAACCTTTTTGTTTTCTTTTAAATCAAATCTTTAAAGTTTTAAGGCCAGCATACAAGATCACAACCCCCTATCTTCCCCATCCAATACAACAACCCCACACGTTTAACCCACTTGTTTTTAAACATTCTTATTTTCTCTTTCCCTCTTCGGGAGTGTTATTTTTTTATTGTTATGATATTGTTAGTACTAGATATTATTGTTATAGGATTATGTTTGCGGGTAGGCATAGAGTGAGATGAGAAATGTTGTACCGGTGGTTAGTCGATTTTGAACACAAGGATATTAGATTAGATTTCTTTCGGATGAAAGGAATGAGGTGTCCAAGACTTATCTATTTACTTTTAATTATACCAATGTGTAAAGGACTAAATGGAGAATTCTAGTTGGATGAAATTGTACACAGGGAGATGAGTACTTATCAGATCTGAAACTTGGACGATTGGTAGATAGGAGTAGCTATAGAGGTATAATATGATTTAGAGTGATCATGAAATGAGTAAAGCATTTAAAGCATCAAGACTTGATTATTAAGTTGACGTGAGAAGACATTGGAAATAACACGACATGTTGAGATGAATGGATGGTTAGGTAGACGGATTTAGTATGGTTAGGAGATTAGATGTTAAGGGTAAGGATAAGATGTGGCTTGATGGTTCATTGATTATGGAGAATAGATTTATGAATTATGAGTCAATATGATGGATGATATATTGGGGACGAGATGATTGTTGATTTGTAGACAGTAATGTGGATCTATAGTCAGGTGCTAGGATGCGATTCTAGTTGTAGCTTATTCAGTGGAGAGACGAGTTATGATGAATTGTTAAGGAACACTGATTAAAAGTTATATGATTAGCGATCATTATGTAGAATATGGGAGTTGTAGGCATAAGTGTATATAAATATTATTATTATTAGTATAAGTTATCCTGAGGTCGGAATCATTTCTAAGGTGGGTAGAATGTAACGACCGCTTTTCGACCGTTCGTATTTTTACGCGTACTTTCCTCCTTCATACGCGTATTTTTCTTTGACCCTTCTTCTATCCGGAATACACGATGTTATATGTCATTGTGATCGTATAGAAGCGTAGTTATTTGTGGGATTTTTGGTAAACGTCATTTCACGGGTCGTTTTCCCACAAATCAGCTTTGATTGGTCAGACGTCGTGACTATAGACTTTGACGCTGGACCTTTTTATTTTTAGTTCATTTTTTGTGGAACTAATGTGCGATCGACCACCGAACCCTCGACCCTCTCATCGTCACGGTCGTCCCGGTATTTTTTCATATTTTTCGGACACCATTAGCCCAACCTAACCCACTAATCACTTTCAAGCCCGTTTAGCCCTAATCAAACTTTGAAATTCAAAACTTAATCAAACCCTTAGGAAATCTCATACGTATCATGATAGGATTTCTGTAGCTACACTCACCTAGATTTTTCCCTCTTTGCACACCCCCTCACTCACCCTCTCTCCTAGTCATCACTTAAATATACCCTCTTTATACCATACTGTAGCAACATCATCTCTTTTTTCAAACAAACCCAGCCGAATCCACCCTAGGTCACACATCCAAGCAGGCCGCCACCCTTCCTCCCTTGCGTCTTCCTCTCCCTCGCCGTCGGTGGGTCCTCCGGCCACCCCCTAGGTCCGACAACCTCTCTCCTCCTTCCTCACTTCCTCCTCCTCCTCTCTCTCCCTCTCTAAAACTGCCCAAAGCCCAGATCTACAGCACCCGCCGAAAAAAGCCCACGCCACCGCCCCTTCAGCCAATTTCGGTGGCCAACTCTACCACCACCCGACCCCCTCGATCCCCTCTATCACCTGCAACCCTTATCCCTTTCTCCCTCTTCCCCCTCTCCTCTCAAAACACCTCTCAAACCCATCGAAACTTAGTTTTGGACAGATCTGTCCATCACCAGAAAAATGCCACGCCCGTCGTCGTCCGGCCATCATCGGCGACCACCCTACCACCATCGGACTCCCCACGACCCCCTCTACCTACTACAAGTGTCCGTTGTCCCCTCAGGTTGTCTATCTATGCTGCGACGCAAAACAGCGACCTGTTGTGCAAATCTGTCTTCTTCGCCTTCTCACGGCTGGCCGCCGCTGCATTCAGCAGTCGTCGGCCACCCACCAGGCCGAGCAACCCCCCATCGATCTCCTTCAATCCCTGGTAGCCCCTTGCTCCTAGGAGTTCACACACGTCGCCGATCTCGCGTGTTTTCCCCCGACGTTGCTGCCGCAGTGTAGATCCGTTGTGCTACCTGCAACCGGAGAGATCTCGACGCTTGCTCGTTGTTCTCACCTTATGCTCGTTGTCCAAACGTGTCTCGCTGCGCTACTTGCGGCCGAGACATTGCTGATGATGCAGATCTATCGCCTTCAGACCCGACGTCCGATCTACGATCAAACGCCGAAAAGGTTAGCTCCCTAATGCGTAGTAAGAACCCACATCGTAGCAAATCTAAAAGCTAATCTAAAAGTCATCAACGATAACTAAGTTTACATTTTTGTTCCTTTAAAATGTTGTTCAACCTTAGACATCGACGAACGGACTTGAATATCTGTGCACATAGGGTAGAACGTCGATTAGGCTGAAACGAATCAAAAAATGTGACTTTTGACTGGTAGGATAGTCCCGCTGAATTTAGAAACAAACCCTAATAGGATTGATGAAAAACGTGATATGACATCGCCATTGTCCCGTTTCAGATGGACCCTCGTCGACGCACCGCTTCGACGAGACACTCCAGACCGACAACTCGCTCGCCACCGCAGGCAAGTGTTTCCACTTGCGTACTTTCAGCCACGTTTAGGCCATCATCCTTAAACTGTAAATGTACGACTAAAGAGAACCAGATGTGAAACGATAGCGTCCGGGACCCCCTTTGACAGCTTAGACTTGACAACGAAGTCTAATCACAACAACACCAACTGACACCCTAGGTTCTATCTGTGTGTGCGTGCGTGTGGACCCCCTAGAATGAACAACTCCTTGCTACTTGTCATGTCATGAAGTGTTACAAAAAGCCTGCGGGCGTTTCAGATGCTCTCCAAGCGAGAGTGATCTCTGTGTTACAAAAATTCTACGGGCATTTCAGATGCTCTCCAAGTGAGAGTGATCTCCGTGTTACAAAAAGCCTACGACCATTTCAGATGCTCTCCAAGCGAGGGTGATCTCTGTGTTACAAAAAGCCTACGGGTGTTTTAGATGCTCTCCAAGTGGGAGTGATCTCAGTGTTACAAAAAGCCTACGGGCGTTTCAGATGATCTCCAAGCGAGAGTGATCTCCGTGTTACAAAAAGCCTACGGGCGTTTCAAATGCTCTCCAAGCCAGAGTGATCTCCGTGTTACAAAAAGCCTACGGGTGTTTCAGATGCTCTCCAAGCGAGAGTGATCTCTGTGTTGTCTTGTCTTGAGCACTCGGGTTTGGGGTAGGGTTGAGCGGTCGCACATGGAGAGGGTCTGGCCGCCCTCAAACCGTAAGGCGTGAACTCTTCATGACACACACGATACTTCTTGTCTTGTCCTGTCCAGTCCTGTCTAGTCCTGTAGCCCGTGGCACACGCTACGGCTATTATCTGTCACCTTTACTTTCCTGCTCTATTTTTACTTTCCTTGTATAATAGTAAAACTGTCATGCCATCATAACTGCATGTAATCAACCAGTAAAATGTTGTTAAAAATTGTTTCACACTTGCAGTAGAGGCTAACCCTTCCTTGTAGACTTTACCTAACGTACAGCTCTTTTTCTCTTGGGTGTTGTATGTCAGGTACCGAGCCAGAGCTTCCTGAGGACGTGGAGCCGGAGGACGTTGACCCGGAGTACCTTCTTGACGAGGACCAGTCTTAGAGCTACTTCCATGTTGTAGATCCTCAAAGGTTTTTACTGCTTTCTAGTTCGGGTGCGTAGCACCGTTTACTTTTCCGCCTAGGTTGGGTGCTTGCACCATTAGTTTACTTTCTGCTGTTGTAGCCATGCTGGGCTTTACTTTCCTTTTTAGACTCTCGTACTTCTGGATATCTTATATGGAATAAAATGAATGCATCTTTCTTTCTATACTTTCTGTTGTTCCGAAATTTTATAAATGCAAGAACCTGTAATATTAAATGGTAACTCTACAGACGCTTATTGGGTCTGAGCCTCACAGCTCCGACCTATGCGGACCTTAGTCACGTCTCACTTCCTTCGTTTTAGAAAGCAGGGCGTGACATTGACGACGAAGTTCGGGCACAACAACAACACCATATGACTTATCTCTGTGTGCATGCGAGTGGACCCCCCTAGAATCAACAATAACAACAAATGCTACCTTAGGTTTTATCGGTGTGTGCGTACGTTTGGACCCCTAGAATGAACAACTTCCATCCACTTTCATATTGTCATGTCATGTCATGTATTGTATAAGCCTACAGGCGAATATGGCACTCTCCAAGCTAGAGAGTGTGATCCATTGTCACGATTGGAAATGGATAAGCCTGCGGGGGAATAGGGCACTCTCCAAGCTAGAGAGAGTGATTCCTTTTCACGATTGGAAATGGATAAGCCTACGGGCGAATAGGGCACTCTCCAAGCTAGAGAGAGTGATCCCTTGTCACGATTGGAAATGGATAAGCATGCGGGCGAATAGGGCACTCTCCAAGCTAGAGAGAGTGATCCCTTGTCACGATTGGTAATGGATAAGCATGTGGGCGAATATGGCACTCTCCAAGCTAAAGAGAGTGAACCATTGTCATGATATACAAGCCTACGGGCGAATAAGGCACTCACTGAGTGAGTGATTGATCCCTTGTCTTGTCTTGTGCACTTGGGCTGGGTAGGGTTGAGCGTGTGCACGGTTCAGAGGGGTTGATCCCCCTCTAACCGTATGGCGTGAACCCTTCGTGACACACACGGTCTTGTCTTGTCTTGTCTTGTCTCGTCTAGTATAGTCTTGTAGCCAGTAGCACACGCTATGGCTATTGCCTGTCACGTTTACTTTTCAACGTTTTCCTTACTTTCTTGCACATATACATACATGTCATGCTGCTGCATCGTCATCATATAAACAACCTTCAAAATGTCATCTTTAAATTGTTATACACCTTGCAGTGGAGTCTTCTCACGTTTACTTGTAGACTTCACCCGACATACAACCACTTTCTCTTGGTGTTTGTACGTCAGGTACCGAGACAGAGTTGGCAGATCAGGAGCAGGTACCAGAGGACTTGGAGCAGGAGTACGCCACTGATCAAGAGTACAACCCGAGTGAGGACCAGTCTTAGAGGTTCCTCTGTTGCTGACCTTGGAGGTTTAGTCGCTTTCTAGTTTGGGTGCGTAGAACCTTTTTGCTTTCTGTTTTAGGTTGGGTGCGTAGCACCAGTAGTTTCCTTTTCTACAGTTGTGGCCATGCTGGGCTTCTTTTTAGACTTGTTATGTATCGTTGGATATTATCTTTTTATATTAATGAATGCAGTTCCTTTCGTGTACTCTTATTTCTTTGTTGAGAACTTTAATATACAAGAACATGTAACTTCATGGTATCCCTACAGATGCTTATTGGGTCTGGGCTTCTCAGCTCCGGCCCACGCGGACCTTAGTCACGTCTCGCTTATGTCATTTTGGGAAGCTGGGCGTGACATGAAAGGGTGCAAATAGCTGTCTTCTAGCTCTGTGCCCGAGGACGCTTTTTGTAGGGGTTTTAGAGCTTTTTTCAAAGAATTTCTCAGGTGTAAACAATCTAATTCATTTTGCAGTTTTAATTATTCTATTTGTTTTCTTTTTAACTCTATTTTAATATTGCATAGAGGATTAGCCTTTTAATTCCTTTTTGTGGATTGGTTTGCTATTAAATCTCTGCTCAAATCTGTAAGGACCCTGGCTATAAGGAAAATACAAGAAGGGGTGGTTGAATAGTGTTTATAAAATTTAAACGATAGTTATACTAATTTAAATACCTAACCAACAATAAATGCTGAAATATAAATTAACATAAAATGAAACAAGCTAACACAAAGGATGTTTCAAGGGTTCGGATTACCCAAGTCCAATCCTGACTTGTTCCCAGTAATCCTACGTCCCTTGCACATGGATACCTTTGGATACTCAAGTTAGAACCCTAAATTGAGGTTTCCTTTAAACCCACTTGTAGCAATCCTACAAGTGTAATTGAACAACAATCGATGTCATTGACTACCACAACTTGGATCAAGAAAACCCACTCTCACAAACCAAGAGTGAAATCGAAATACGAGATAATGAAATTCGAAATGAAAAACATTTACAAACACCTATGCTTTGAAGTAGAACTTGAAGGGGGGGGGGGAGAGGGAGAGAGAGAGAGAGAGAGAGAGAGAGAGAGTTGATGTCTCTTCCAAGATGAGAGAAAGCCCTTGTACTTGTCTTCACCAAAGCTTGAAGCTAAGATTTGGTTTAAATGGGAAGACAAGATTGTAGTTGAGATTTCTAGGGCTTGAGACTTGAGGAAGAGAGAACTTGAGAGATTGAGCTTAGGAATGAATGCAAAGTATTCAAGTGGTTCAAGAGAGCTCCAATGGAACAGTAGGACCCTTTTATAAGTTTTCTAACACACTCAAGAAAAATACCCAAAAGCCCCTTTGAAATCCGTCTAGAAAAAGCCAATAGATAGAAAATACGCGCCAAACAATTGACTGAAGAAGAACTCACAATCGCCTGCTGCACTGTGTCAGAGGGCAGGTGAGAATTCAAACGGAAACTGACCACGTAGAACAGTCGACTGATGAAGGTCGGACATGCGCCTGTAAGCCAACAAGTGACTGAGAAACCTTCTACAGGCGACTGACTTCCTAAATGCGTAAGTGGTGACAACTCAAGAAATATTGGGAGGATAGGACAGGCGACTGCAGAAGCATATACAGGAGACTGTGCCATGGGCATGCGCCTGTAAATCTTTCTTACATCGCCTACAGACGCAAGTGCGAAAGTTATCAAAACTTGGAAAGTTTGACAGGCTGGGACAGGCGTGTGTAGAAGTATCTACAGGTGACTGTGCCATGGGCAGGCACATATAAATCCTTCTAACATCGCACGCAGACGCAAGTGCGAAATTTGACAAAACTTTGAAAGACTGGCAAGGATAGATAGTCGACTGATTAACAAGTCATATGTTCCTGTAGCTGGACAGGCCCCTGTACATAGTACATCAGTCGACTGAAGAGATTAATAGTAAAGGCCCAGAATATCAAGTGAAAAAGTATGTGCATAACAGACGACTGGAGAACAAATCTCGGGCGCGCCTGTATGGAGACAGGTGCCTATAAATCGTTCAACAGTCGCCTGTTAGAACTCCAAATTGCACATGCTTACGAATTAATAATTGGAGGCCTAGGAAATGAGTTCTAATGCTTTCCTAGGATAGAATGGAAGATATGTGTGTGCTCCAACATAATTCTACTTCTAAGCTACATTCTAGAAAGAAAGAAGAAGAGAATAAAAAGATTACATTTGATTTGCCTCTCTTATTTCTATAGGAAGATCTTGAAGTCTTCTTGAAGCTACAATATTCATCTTTGATCATCCAATCCACTTTACGAGCTTTAATTGATCCTTGAGTGACATCAATTGCTAATTGATCTTTATGATATTCTTAGGTAATGGATTAACTGCAAGTAGGAGATTAGTCACAAGTATTTATGTTTTGCTCATCATCAAAACCAAGTAGGGAGAAGTCCAATACTCAACATTCTCCCCCTTTTTGGTGATGACAAATAACCATAAATAAAAAGATAAATAATTGTGCTTAAAAATACATACTCCCTCTACATAGATACCAATCAAGTTAGTCAATATAAATAAGGGCATCTATTGATCACTTAAAGTAAATATGTAAGATATGCATGAATGAAATGATTTCAAGATTAGAAATTTAGGATTTTATAATCCAAATTCATTATATCTTACTCCCCCTGAATCTAAGGCAACTTCAATCTAAGATTCAAGGTTAGATTATACTTAGCACAACTTCAATCTAAGATTCAAGGTTAGATTATACTTAGTACAAAATTATGATTTGTTTATTTCTCCCCCCATGGCATTATCCAAAAAGAGGGAGGAGAAAAACAACAACAATTATGCTAAATAAAACTAAAACAGTCATGAGACTCTAAAGAATGTGATACCAAAATACAATCGAGAAAACATGCAAGTGCATCACACTAATACATATTAAAAACTCATCAAAAATTGAAGTTCTAGTTGACTAAAGGAATGAGAGTCCAATATCAACAATACTTATGCGAAATGTCTCACAACACATCATATATAAAAGAGCACACACAGAGACAAGATTGCACTGCATATACACAGATGGTCACATCAGAGAGTAAAGAGACAAAATGTGATATCATACCTATGTATATACATACTAGTCATAACCCGTGCCCGCGGGCACGGTACATTTAAGATTTTTCCCCCCCGAAATATGTCCCCAAAAAATATTTCTACAGCCAAAATTTAAAAGAACAACATATTTGCATAAAAAAATTTAGAGGCACGGCCGCCTTTGGCAAGGAACAATAAATTCTGTGCGGGCACTTTTGGCGCAGAACAACAAATTAGCGATAAAAATTCGGCGCGGGCGCCTTCGCTCAGCCGAAATAAAGTTCAGGCGACGTCCACTTTTGGGTTTCATTTTTTTGTGTTTTTTTTGGTCTCATTTTTTTGGGTCTCATTTTTTTGGTTCATTTTTGAATGGACGGTATTAAGGGCTGATGCTGCCAATTTCAAAAAAGAAAAGCTTGTGTTCTCCCAACAAATTTCTCTTCAACCCAAAAATTTCCCTCCAAAACTTGACATGACATTGCCACATAGTACAAATTCAAAATCTGCCATCAATTGTAATATAGATGTTTCCAAGACCATTCCAACTATAAAAAAAATATAAGCACTTAAATAGCATGGTAGATTTGAAGAAAATGCTAAAATAGAAAAACATCTTTGAGGTAAAAACATCTCACCAGGACAAACCAGTTGACTCGATTGTTGGTATGATAGTCAAATGATGATTCTTATTTTCTAATAAGAAAATTAAAGTGCTCAAATTAAAGCAAATTCATGTGCTTATCATTTGTTTGTTCCCTATAATATAAAAGGAACCGTGTTTTCCAAGTAGCAATCAAAGTAGCAATCAAATCTTTAACAAAATAAACCACAAAATATTTACCCCAAATCTTAAGCTTCACAAACCACACAAAAAAAAATCAGCAAGGTAGCTATGTTTATTTTAAGGTGATTGCGACAAGAAATGAAATAAACTATACAAAAAATTCAGCAGAAGACAAAAATCAACATGTTCTCAACTGCTATTTATTCTTCTTGGAATCCCATTATAGTGAAGAATCAAGGCCCGCGAGTCTCAGTAGTTTAACACCAGCCTCAATTCAACAACACATATAAAAAAAAATCAGCTCACAATTTGTTACTTTGTTACTTTGTATGCTGTTGGTCTGAAATAAACATTTAATTAACGATTGTTTGCTGAAATAAACAGAGTGCCATGGGCATTGATTCACAAAAAAACAGGTTATCTGAAATAAACAGCACAAATAAATGAACTAATAAATGAACTGTTTCCTCAACTCGAGTAGTGCAATAATAATAACAGATTATATACAAAAAAACAGCAGTGCCTCGCCCCAAGATAGAATGCCACAGACAACAGCCACAGATCACTGTGCACCACAGCTAGCGAGAACCAATTCATGCGGTTCATCCCAACCCTCACGAAGGTGATCCCAACACCGGCACCGACTGCTCCGGTGGTACCTCCTCCTACCCACGTGCTGCTTGAGCACCCGTTCATGACTTTGAAGACATCGTCCCCAAGATCTTCATCATCGCAGATAAGCTCGATTTGGTTGAAGAAAGGAATCTGTAATGGAGATGAGATAATGAAATCAATCTGTAATACACTTCAAAGAGCAAATTAGAACAGAATTATATCAAAAACACGTTTGTTTAATAGATGTCTACCATCATTCCCGTTCACATACCCAAGGCTATGTCCATTCTGAATGAACGTCATGTAGTTCCTACCCTTCATGTACCTCTCTCTTTGGTTTCACTTGATTCTTTGTTACTTTCATTTCTCCTTATTTTCTTTTTTATTTGTTTTATTTGATTCTTTTTTAATGTTTTTTCTTTGAGTATCTATTTGTGTTATATACTTTTATTAGCCTGTTGGCATCAATAAAAGGAAGAAAAAACGCATTAAAAACCAGGATCATTTTTTCTTAAGCCTGTGATGTTAAAGGCCCATCAATCTACTAACTTACATGTGATTTTGTGGACCAAAAATATCGTTTTGGCCCTACTTATTTGACTGGGAAATTTGTTAAATAAATGTTGCTACCAGTGAATAATTAAAAAAGCAATCTTGTAAGCCAACTAAGCCAAGCTGAAACCCCAGCAATATGCATTTTCATCGTGGAAGGCCTCGAGTATGTGGTAGGTCCGAATGGGTTGGTTATGAGTTAAATACAAAGGACCTTTTAATAAATGTGCATGGGTTGGTTTGTGGTGGGTGAAATCTTTTTGATAACATCATAAATTTTTCCTCATAATCTGCAATGGATTAATCAATCGCTTGGTCGGTCTCTGTCCAAAGTTTGAAGCCACAAATCGCATGGTTATATCTTTCAAGCTTACCTTGATCACTAATCCAAAACAACCGACATTCTTCTGATAAAATTTTACAACCCTGACCCATGAACATTAAGAATTCCAGTTTTACATTAAGATAACATGTTTATGTTGTGTTTGTTTCATTCAATTTCACCTGATGGAAACCAGTTTATTTCAGATAAAAACATTAAGAATTCGGTTAACTAATTTATGTTTTCAAACACCTGCAATGGATTAATCAATTGCTTGGTCTCTGTCCAAAGTTTGAAGCCATGAACATTAAGAAATGGATTAATGTGAAACTGGAATTCTTTTTGTCAACATCATAAATTTTTCCTCATATGTCTGAAATTCTTTAATCAATATTATTGTATGGTGAAATCTTTATGTCAACATCATAAATTTTTCCTCATAATCTGCAATGGATTAATGATAAAAACTGGAATTCTTTTTGTCAACTGCAATACTATATATTATTGTATGGTGAAATCTTTTTGTTAACATCATAAATTTTTCCTCATAATCTGCAATGGATTAATCAATCGCTTGGTCGGTCTCTGTCCAAAGTTTGAAGCCATGAATCGCATGGTTATATCTTTCAAGCTTACCTTGATCACTAATCCAAAACAACCGACATTCTTTTGATAAAATTTCACAACCCTGACCCATGAACATTAAGAATTCCAGTTTCACATTAAGATAACCTGTTTATGTTTTGTTTGTTTATTTCAATTTCACCTGATGGAAACCAGTTTATTTCAGATAAAAACATTAAGAATTCAGTTAACTAATTTATGTTTTCAAACACCTGATGGAAACCAGCAAACAACATTAAGATAACCTGTTTCACATCTGGTAACAAAGGTTTCGTCTCCATTTTAAATGGTGAGGGGGATGTGTGTTTTGGGATGTCCTTATTTAGTGTATAGCTTGAAAACCTGGAAAAACCCATCTACAGCCCTCATAATGGCAAATAAGTTGACAACAACCCTGGGTCTGAATACATAAGTCTTTTAACTAACCTGCACGCTAACATTCAACAGAAAAGCGAAAGTTCTTTTCAAGGGCTTCTATTCTTTCCACCCTGTTGGCAAAGTGATGGATCTTGGTGTTTATTTCAGATAACCTGTTTGGCGAATTCCAGTTTCACATTAAGGTAACCAGTTTCACCTGATGGAAACAAACAACAGTAAGAATTGGGTTAACTAATTTATGTTTTCAATATTTAACCGAAATAAACAAAATCACCTGAGGCGACTGAGAGGAGCAGCTCACGGCACCGGCGACGCCTTCCGCCAAGAGATGAGAGACCGCCCCGACCTGATGATTCCGGTGGTGACTGTAAGCAGTCGAGTACTTACGGGCCCCAGCGTCAACGGCGGCGAGCCCACCGCCCCCGTGGACGGAGCTGAGAGGAGATTTCATTGTTGAAATCAAAAACGAAAACATTGTTGAAATCAAAAACGAAAACAAAATCCATCCCTTTTTTCTCTCTGTTTTCATGTCGGAAGACCGATCGATCGACAGATCGACCAAGGGGTTCAGGTAAAAACGTCCCTTCCATTTTGGCTCGATTGCTATGATCGGCAATGGTAGAGATCTACACGGACTTGATTGATTTCATGAAGAAGCCGGCTATTGTCGAAACCCTATTCGACCTCCTGCTCTGCGCGGTCCCGATCTGGGTCGCCGTCATATTGGGCTCGTTATCGGGTGGTCATCGGTCGAGATGGACCGGTCTGGGGTTGAGGATTTTTGCGTTGGGGATTTTTGCGATGATTTTTGCGATGATTTTAGCGTTGGGGATTTTTGCGAGATGAAAGAGCTGCTAGGCGAGAATTTTGCGTTGGGGATTTTTGCGAGATGAAATAGCAGCTTTGGGGAGATGATTCCTCTTGCTGTTTTGGGGAAATGAAAGAGCTGCTTTGGGGAAATGAAAGGGCTCAGGCGATAATCTTCTCCAAAAGTGTCTCTTGCTCTTACCTAAAAAGTCTGTTGCTATCCCCAAAAACGATTTAAATTTTGAGGTTACTGCTTTCTAAAAAAAAGTCTGTTGCTATCAAAAGTATGTAAAATACAAACTCTTCATCTCTAAGTTTAATCCCAACCGTTCATTCCCCAACAATTAATCCTGGCCCTCTTTCTATCAACCTGTTTGTCCTAGTCAGCTTGTCCTAGTCAGCCCTAGGATTCAAAAATCGCTGTCAAATGTATAATAGATGTATATACATACATATCGCTGTCAAATGTATAATAGACTAGTCATAACCCATGCCCGCGGGCACGGTTCATTTAAGATTTCCACCCGTGAAATCTTTATTCCAAAAAATTACTTTCCACAACCAAACTTTAAAAGAACAACAAATTAGCTTAAAATATTTAGCGGTACGGGAACCTTTGGCGTGGGCGATTCGACGCGGAACAATAAATTCAGCATGGGCGCCCGCAGAACAACAAATTCGGCGCAAGCGCCATCGACTCGGAACAATAAATTCGGCGCATGCGCCATCGGCGAGGAAAAACAAATTAGCGTAGAACAACAAATTTGGTGCGGAACAACAAATTAGCATAAAAACAACGCGGGCGCCTTTGGCGCAGAACGAATTCCGTATTATCTATTTTTTGATTGATTTTCATATGATCCATAAAGACTTTATAGTTTGCGAGTGTTAACATTTTCTATGTTGCAGTCGAAAATGTTCTGCTTAATAGTGACTGTGCATACTTCATTTGCACTATCATTATGACTTACCATCATGTAGCATGGCAGACTTGTTTACACCCCATAGAATATGAGGATGCAGACGTTTATTTATTTATGTAATCAGTTGAGTTGTATTTAAATTAACATTTTATGCATTTTTCGATTGATGTCTATTGATTTTATTTATCCCATTGTAGCAGATGTATTTAAATTTTGGGAAGAGAGACGGTGTGGTTTGCAATTAGATCCCTAAAATGCCTAGAAAAGTAAAGTTTATGGAGGATCCGAAAAAGCATCAGAACATTATAAACTAAGTTTCAAATCCCCCTCATATACATGTAATTTTTCCAGACACTACACCATGATACATGTAATTAATTTTTTTGCCTGGATCATAGCCAAAGATGGTGAGCCTCTCTTGAGTGGCCTCGCTCGTGAGCCCCTCTCTTGTGCATCTCACTCTTGTGCATCTCGGATTCTCGAACAACTCCTTGAACGGAATATTCTCCAACAAAACTTTCCAAAAAATTAAAAAATATATAGGAAAATAAAGATCAAATTAAGGATGAAGATGAGCAAATAAATAATCTTTTGTTTAACAAAAGAAATAATCTTTTGTTTACCAAATCAATCGCCAGCTTGAGCATAACCACAAATACCTTCGGCTTGTCCCCCATAGCCATCGTCATCTTACTTCTCCCATGTTTTTACTTTTTTGGCCAAAAAATTAAGTTTGTAATGCCTATAGAAGTAGTAGTCGTTCTCTTGTCATTTTTCCAATAAATACAATTGCAATTTGCCAAAAAGATTATAGATTTTTTATATTAAAAAACAAAAGATTAAAACCTTAAAAAGGGTTTCTCTTTAATGCACCTCTCCCAGATTGTCTAGCCACCTGTGCGATTGATATCTTCACTCTAGGAAAAAAAAATTTATTCTTTTCCAGAAAGCTCAATTTTATGTTTTTCCAAAAAAAAAATTATGAAATCCGAATCCTGTGTAATCTTTAACCCAGCCTCACGTGAGATTTTTTTTTGTGGGGGGTGTGTGCACGACACCGCCTTGAGCACCCCTGATTTTTATGAGAGGAAGGCAAAGAGAGTGAATGAGAATTTCAGTCGGAAGAGACCAATATTATAAACTATAGCTTCTAAGCAATCGGCAACAACATCAACATAAACACAACGATCATCACAGCAAGCAAAAATCAAGCACATCATCTAAACTTGGTTTTCTTTCCATAATCAAAATAACCCTCATCAATATCGACGCGACGATGATCCACTAAACTTGGTTTTCTTTCCATAATCTAAACTTGGTTTTCATATCCAAAGCATCAAATGTCAATGGGCCGCCGGATTCAACGACTGAGTCGGGGCCTGTCGCGCCCGCTCACCCTGCTCCCCTGGTTCTGCCGAAATATGGCTGCGGCAGCCCGATCCCCCTTCATTACCAAGAATTAAAAAAATTAGAAAATAATTGAAGGATGAGGATGAACTTCGGAAAAAAAGAATGGTGTCGTGAGGGAGGTGCTGCTAAAGCTCATGTAGTTTTTTTGCTGCTCCCCTTGTTCACAATTTCATCAAACAAAGAAAAAATGGGAAAGAAAAAAGGAGGAAAAAAAGCTCATACCTTTTTCTGTTCTCTCTTTGAATATTGATTCAATTTCTCACAGGAATTTTATCGAACACCTTACCTGCAATGTTCACCCTAGGTTAGGAGTTTGTAGCGGATATGTCGACCCCCCGAAGGTGATGAACATAGCTATTGAAAGACATGCCTACCTTGTTTGCCCCACCCTTGGGTGGAACTGGAGCCAAGCTTTTCTTGGATTTTCGAGTGACAATCTGCCAACCTTCTTGGGTGCCTTGGTGGCTGCTACAGGAGGGGAGGACCACCAGCAAGGGATGTTTGAAGCTCTGTTTCATGCCCGAATGGTCCCTTTTCGAGGCAGGGTGCATTCTGTGGCGATTGTTGTGAGCTCTGTCCGACGTTTCGCCTCCTATCTATGTTCTTGAGGAGATGCTTCTACCGTCCGAGAAATTCTTCCTTAGCTCCGTCCGACGTTTTGCCTCCTGCTGGGAATGAGTTCCAAAATATGGAACCGAGAGAAGTGAAGTGTTTGTTGCCAGAACTGGGAATGTGAAGTGTTTGTTGCCATCTGCTCCAAACAGCAAGTGAAGTGTTTGTTGCCTGAACTGGGAATAGGAAGTGTTTGATTAAATCTGACAGAGAGAGAGAGAGATAAACAGAGACTTAACAATACCTGTGCACGTTTTGGATCCGGCGAGGCCTGTTCTGGCACTCTTAGGTGGTCGGGGGTTTTGGGTCTCTGGCGCCCATCTCGGGGGCTCCGGTCAGATCACCGTCTGGCAGTTCTGATCGGCAGTTCTAATCGACAGATCACCGTCAATAGAACCCAGGTCAATAGATCGGCGTTTCAATAGAACCCAGGTCACCGTCCGGCAGTTCCGAGGTCCGACAGTTCCGAGATCGCCGTCCGACATAAAACCCAGGTCTTGGGTCTCCAGCGCCCACCACGTTTTCTCGATCTCCGGTGCTTCCAGATCCGGGGATCGAGCCATCTGATCGGCAGTTCTGCTCGACCGTTCCGTCGTAGATGTTGAGCTGCCGGACGAAGCTGTAACGACTGCTTTTCATGTATCTGGATTTATTATAATATAATATATGTTTTGGTGGATTTTCGTTTTGGCCCTACTTATGTGACTGGGAAATTTGTTAAATAAATGTTGCTACCAGTGAATAATTAAAAAAGCAATCTTGTAAGCCAACTAAGCCAAGCTGAAACCCCAGCAATATGCATTTTCATCGTGGAAGGCCTCGAGTATGTGGTAGGTCCGAATGGGTTGGTTATGAGTTAAATACAAAGGACCTTTTAATAAATGTGCATGGGTTGGTTTGTGGTGGGTGAAATCTTTTTGATAACATCATAAATTTTTCCTCATAATCTGCAATGGATTAATCAATCGCTTGGTCGGTCTCTGTCCAAAGTTTGAAGCCACAAATCGCATGGTTATATCTTTCAAGCTTACCTTGATCACTAATCCAAAACAACCGACATTCTTCTGATAAAATTTTACAACCCTGACCCATGAACATTAAGAATTCCAGTTTTACATTAAGATAACATGTTTATGTTTTGTTTGTTTCATTCAATTTCACCTGATGGAAACCAGTTTATTTCAGATAAAAACATTAAGAATTCGGTTAACTAATTTATGTTTTCAAACACCTACAATGGATTAATCAATTGCTTGGTCTCTGTCCAAAGTTTGAAGCCATGAACATTAAGAAATGGATTAATGTGAAACTGGAATTCTTTTTGTCAACATCATAAATTTTTCCTCATATGTCTGAAATTCTTTAATCAATATTATTGTATGGTGAAATCTTTATGTCAACATCATAAATTTTTCCTCATAATCTGCAATGGATTAATGATAAAAACTGGAATTCTTTTTGTCAACTAAAATACTATATATTATTGTATGGTGAAATCTTTTTGTTAACATCATAAATTTTTCCTCATAATCTGCAATGGATTAATCAATCGCTTGGTCGGTCTCTGTCCAAAGTTTGAAGCCATGAATCGCATGGTTATATCTTTCAAGCTTACCTTGATCACTAATCCAAAACAACCGACATTCTTTTGATAAAATTTCACAACCCTGACCCATGAACATTAAGAATTCCAGTTTCACATTAAGATAACCTGTTTATGTTTTGTTTGTTTATTTCAATTTCACCTGATGGAAACCAGTTTATTTCAGATAAAAACATTAAGAATTCAGTTAACTAATTTATGTTTTCAAACACCTGATGGAAACCAGCAAACAACATTAAGATAACCTGTTTCACATCTGGTAACAAAGGTTTCGTCTCCATTTTAAATGGTGAGGGGGATGTGTGTTTTGGGATGTCCTTATTTAGTGTATAGCTTGAAAACCTGGAAAAACCCATCTACAGCCCTCATAATGGCAAATAAGTTGACAACAACCCTGGGTCGGAATACATAAGTCTTTTAACTAACCTGCACGCTAACATTCAACAGAAAAGCGAAAGTTCTTTTCAAGGGCTTCTATTCTTTCCACCCTGTTGGCAAAGTGATGGATCTTGGTGTTTATTTCAGATAACCTGTTTGGAGAATTCCAGTTTCACATTAAGGTAACCAGTTTCACCTGATGGAAACAAACAACATTAAGAATTGGGTTAACTAATTTATGTTTTCAATATTTAACCGAAACAAACAAAATCACCTGAGGCGGCCGAGAGGAGCAGCTCACGGCACCGGCGACGCCTTCCGCCAAGAGATGAGAGACCGCCCCGACCTGATGATTCTGGTGGTGACTGTAAGCAGTCGAGTACTTGCGGGCCCCAGCGTCAACGGCGGCGAGCCCACCGCCCACGTGGACGGAGCTGAGAGGAGATTTCATTGTTGAAATCAAAAACGAAAACATTGTTGAAATCAAAAACGAAAACAAAATCCATCCCTTTTTTCTCTCTGTTTTCATGTCGGAAGACCGATCGATCGATAGATCGACCAAGGGGTTCAGGTAAAAACGTCCCTTCCATTTTGGCTCGATTGCTATGATCGGTAATGGTAGAGATCTACACGGACTTGATTGATTTCATGAAGAAGCCGGCTATTGTCGAAACCCTATTCGACCTCCTGCTCTACGCGGTCCCGATCTGGGTCGCCGTCATATTGGGCTCGTTATCGGGTGGTCATCGGCCGAGATGGACCGGTCTGGGGTTGAGGATTTTTGCGTTGGGGATTTTTGCGATGATTTTTGCGATGATTTTAGCGTTGGGGATTTTTGCGAGATGAAAGAGCTGCTAGGCGAGAATTTTGCGTTGGGGATTTTTGCGAGATGAAATAGCAGCTTTGGGGAGATGATTCCTCTTGCTGTTTTGGGGAAATGAAAGAGCTGCTTTGGGGAAATGAAAGGGCTCAGGCGATAATCTTCTCCAAAAGTGTCTCTTGCTCTTACCCAAAAAGTCTGTTGCTATCCCCGAAAACGATTTAAATTTTGAGGTTGCTGCTTTCTCAAAAAAAAGTCTGTTGCTATCAAAAGTATGTTTAAAATACAAACCCTTCATCTCTAAGTTTAATCCCAACCGTTCATTCCCCAACAATTAATCCTGGCCCTCTTTCTATCAACCTGTTTGTCCTAGTCAGCTTGTCCTAGTCAGCTTATCCTAGATGTATGTATATACATATGTATATAGATATGTATGTATATACATCTATTATACATTTGACAGCGATTTTTGAATCCTAGGGCTGACTAGGACAAGCTGACTAGGACAAACTGGTTGATAAAAGACGGCCATGATTTAATCTTGGGGAATGAACGGTTGGGATGAAGCTTTGAAATGATGGTTAGCTTTGCTTGGAGATTTGTGGGTCCTATTGGGTCCCATTTGATTGCAATCTATTAACCGTGCCTTGGGGAGAGCAATAGTCACAAGATGCTTTTTTGGAGAGAGCAGGAGTCTTTTGGGATAGAGCAAGATGCTTTTTTGGAGAAGCGCAACAGTCACAAGCTTAAAGAGGAGAAGTAATCAAATCTACTGCCAAGAATTTGCACAACAATTTCTCCAGCTTCTGTCACGACCCGCTTCCCTAAAATGGAGGCGAGACGTGAAAAGGTCCGCACGGGAGTGGAGCTGTGAAGCCCCAAACCCGATAAGCGTCAATAATACATAAGCAGGTCCCTGTAACCACAACAAAATAACAATAATAACACAAGGAGAGACTGAAATAAAATCTCACATCTCATACATTGTCCAACAAGAAAAATAAGTTCAACATCCAGAAAAGCCACCAGGCTAAAAGAAAAGAGTCTAAAGGCCCAGAACAAGGCCAACAAAAGCAACAACAACAACAAGTAAGGGTGCTACGCACCGATAACAAAACAACTGTCTAACAAAAGTAAAACACAACGAAGACACTAGGACTGGTCCCCAGTGTCCACGTACTCCCCGTCAAACACAAGCTCGGGCTCGGCGTCAGCAAACACCTCGTCCTCAACAAGATACTCAGGCTCAGGATCTAACATGTGTCACCCAAAAGAGTAAAGGGGCACATGTCAGCAAGTCTAAAAGACTTGGGCAAGGAAACTGAAAGTAAGGCAACTAGCAACCTAGCAGTTTAGTATGCATGACATGGCAGTTATAACATGAGTGCACAATCAAGACATGGCAAGGCAATTGTACAATAGAACAATCATCGGGACAAGACAAGACAAGACAAGAGTAGCCACGCTACTATCAATCTCAATCAATTCACTATTCATGTCGTTTTGTAGATGTTTACGCCTTACAGCTGAATGGTTTTACATTCGCTGATTGGCCGCTTAACAACTACCCCAAACCCAAGAGTTTACGCCTTACCACTGCAGTTGCTGATCGGGCAGACTCCCAGTTGATTGGTCGCTTAACTCTTACCCCCAATACCCACACGTAATGGAGCCAGGGTCCCCGCACATGGAGCTCAGCTAGTGAGCCTGGGGTTGCCCCGCACATGAGCTCGCATTCTTAAACATTTGGCGTAGGGGTGCACCTAGCCGGAAACACGCAATTCGGGCATTGGCTATCAACCAACACATGGCCCGCTTCTGGAACACGAGCCAGGAACACAAGCATTTGTAGCAAAGCTACGCAATCACAGAAACACTTAAAGAATGCAATGACATGACATTTAACTTGCGTACCGTTAATGGAAAGTAAACATGACATGGTAATTGTGCAACATGCTAAATGTCGGAACTAGCTTCGTTGTCAAGCTAGTTCCCCAATTTGCACCTAGGCGAGTATCATTTCGTCGCCTAGCCTCTTTTACGCCTACAACAAGCAAATGGCCTAAAACATGGCCTAAACCCTAAGTGGCAAGTTTCACTTGCCTAGCACCGGGGATGACGACCACTTCGTCACACGGATGCCAATCTACGGGGAAATCGCTGTTTTTGGGGGAACAATCAACAAACAACATGAAATTTATTAGGGTTTCATAAAAATATAAATAGGTTATGAAAACAACGGTAGATCGATTTCTTACCGAGAGGAGGCGGAAGAAACACTCCGGGGAACCCTAGGATCAGATCTGGAAAAGATTGGAGAAGTTTGGGGAAATTAGGGTTTTGGGAGATTTGGGGATTTTGATGGATTTGGTGAGATTTTAGGGAAGATGAGAGGTAGATAGAGTGGATGGATGGTTTGGATGATGGATTTGAGGCTTGGAATGAAGAAATGAAGCTTGGAGGAAGATGGGGGCTCAAGGGGGAAGATTTTAGGGTTTTGGGTCGTGTTGGGGAAGATGAAATCGTTTGGGTTGGGTTTAAATAGGATGGGCTGGCGGCTGCCCAGAAATTAGGGTTTCAACACTGGTTAGTCGGTCAAAGAGCAACCACAGACCGACTAGTTTGGCAACTAGTCGGTCGGTCGACCAACGCAGACCGACTAAGTGCAAACAGTAACTTCTGAACGAAAATAGGATTTTAGAGTTAGTCGGTCCATGAACAAATACTGACCGACTAGTTTAGCATCTAGTCGGTCGATGAACGTTCTTAGACCGACTAAGAGTAAACAGTAACTCAATTAAAATTTAGATGATGAGTTAGTCGGTTAAAGAAGCATTGCTGACCGACTAGTTTGCAACCTAGTCGGTCAACCAACGTTCTTAGACCGACTAACGATAAACAGTAACTCCTGAATAATTTTAGAAAGCCAACTAGTCGGTCCAAGAAGGATTGCCGACCGACTGGATCGTCATCTAGTCGGTCGGTGCCCCTTCTTATACCGGCTAATGAGCACAAAAAGTTCCGATACGGAGCGCGGGGCCCCGGGATCGATTCCTAAGACTCCTAGGCTTGATCTAATAGTTAGATACGACCGTTATGAAGTCCGTCACGAATGACTTACTTCGAAATCGACGACCCTGAGGAAGAAACGAGAAAATACGACGAATCGATCGAAAATGAAAGCTACGGAGACGAAAACCACACACGAGGAGAAAATCCACCAAAACATATATTATATTATAATAAATCCAGATACATGTAAAGCAGTCGTTACATCCTCCCCAACTTAAGAAAAATTCCGTCCTCGGAATTTCCAAATACTCACAAGTCCGGAAACAAAAGTGGGAAACGCTCTCGCATCTCATCCTCATTCTCCCAAGTAGACTCTCCAGGTGAGCCGTGTCGCCACATCACCCTCACAAGATTGACAATCTTGTTCGGAAGCGATTTCTGACGCCTGTCCAGAATCTGCACTGGATGCTGGTCATACGTCATATCGGGGCGAACGGTAATCTCCGAAAAATCTACCGCATGAGACGGATCGCTAATGTATCGACGAAGCTGCGACACATGGAAAACATTGTGAACTCCTTCCAAAGATGGCGGCAAGACCAAGCGATAAGCTACCTCGCCAACCCTCTCCAAAACGTCAAACGGTCCAATGTATCACGGGCTCAACTTCCCACGCTTCCCGAAACGAATCACACCACGATTCGGGGAAATCTTCAAGAACACATGGTCGCCCGGCTGAAACTCCAAAGGACGACGTTTAGCATCCGCCCAATGCTTAAAACGGTCCTGAGCAATTCTCAACCTCTCCCGAATATTCCTGACGATATCCACGGCCTCCACGATCATCTCAGGTTCCAACAACTCCCGATCACCAACGTCATCCCAACTCAATGGCGATCGACATTTCCTCCCATAAAGAGCGGCGAAAGGCGCCATGCCAATACTCGCCTGGAAGCTGTTGTTGTAAGAGAACTCCACCAAATGTAGATGGTCCTCCCACGAACCCTTGAAATCCAACATGCACGCCCTCAGCATGTCTTCCAAAATTTGAATCGTCCTCTCGGACTGGCCATCCGTCTGCGGATGGTACGCCGTGCTGAAACTCAGACGCGTACCCAAGCTCTTCTGCAAACTCTGCCAAAACTGAGATGTGAACCTCGTGTCTCTGTCAGACACGATACTCACGGGGACTCCATGAAGTCGCACAACCTCCTGCACGATTCACGTTACATCACTATCCCAACTAGGAAAAGGAAATAAAAACGGAGAGTAAAAAGAATTTTACCTCCATATATCTCCTCGCTAGCGCCTCAGTGGACTGTCCCACTCGGAACGGAATAAAGTGCGAAGATTTGGTCAATCGATCTACGATCACCCAAATCGCGTCATTCTGCTTCGGACTCCGAGGTAGTCCAGTCACGAAATCCATAGTGATGTGTTGCCATTTCCACTCCGAAATCGGAAGCGGTTGTAGCAACCTGGCCGTACGCTGATGCTCCGCCTTCACTTGCGGGCAAACCAAGCACTTGGCTACACTCCGAGCCACGCTCCTCTTCATACCATGCCACCAATAATTCAGACGAAGATCCTGGTACATCTTGGTGCCACCAGGATGCACAGAATACGGCGAACTGTGTGCCTCCACCATCAGCTCCTCTCTGATATCCCCAGCTGGCACACACAACCTGGCTCCAAACCTCAGCGAGCCATCCTCATGAATCAAAAAGTCAGTCCGCAGACCGGCTTCCACCTGCTCCCGAATCTTCACCAGCCTCGGATCCTCGGCCTGGCCAGCCTTAATCCGATCCACGATCGTCGACTGTACCTGCATGTACATCAACGACGAAGCCTCCCCAGGAAGAACAATCTCCACACCAGACTCGCAAAAATCCTGCTGCAATCTCCACTGCGAGGTCAAAATCATCACCGCTGGAAGCCTACTCAAAGCATCCGGAACCACATTCACCTTGCCAGGGTGAAACTGCAAATCAATCTCATAATCCGCCATAAGCTCCAACCACCGACGCTGTCGCATGTTGAGCTCCTTCTGAGTGAAAATATACTTCAAGCTTTTGTGATCGGTGAAAATCTTCACTTTCTCATTCAGCAGGAAGTGCCTCCAAATCTTAAGAGCAAACACAACGGCAGCCAACTCCAAATCATGCGTCGGGTAATTCTTCTCATGAATCTTAAGCTGACGAGATGCATACGCCACAACATGCCCGTGCTGATGCAACACACAACCGAGACCCTTGCCAGAAGCATCGCAAAAGATCTCAAATCCACCGCTGCGATCAGGCACAACAAGAATAAGGGCAGTCGTCAACCTCTCCTTCAGAACGCCAAAAGCACCCTCACAATCACCCGACCAAACAAAAGCAACATCCTTCCGTGTCAACCTGGTCATCGGCTCAGCAATACGAGAAAAGTCCTTAATGAATCGCCGATAATAACCAGCAAGTCCAAGAAAACTCCGAATCTCAGACGCCGACGACGGAACAGGCCACTCCCTGATGGCCCTAATCTTCTCGGGATCCACTGAAATACCATCTCCAGTCACCACATCCCCGAGAAAAGCAACTCGATCCAGCCAAAACTCGCACTTCGAAAACTTAGCATACAAACGATGCTTCCTCAAAATCTCCAACACCGTCCTTAAGTGCGAGGCATGCTCTTCCTCCGACTTGGAATAGATCAGAATGTCGTCAATAAAGATAACGACAAACTTATCCAAAAAGTCGTAGAAAATCAGGTTCATCAGATTCATGAAAACTGCGGGCGCGTTAGTTACGCCAAAAGGCATAACCACAAACTCATTGTGTCCATACTTCGTCCTGAACGCTGTCTTCGGAACATCTCCCTTCTTCACCTTCAACTGATGGTAACCACTCCTCAAATCCAATTTAGAAAACACCCTCGAACCTCCAAGCTGATCAAAAATATCATCGATGTGAGGCAACGGGTATTTATTCTTAATGGTCACCGCATTCAACTCCCGATAGTCCACGCACATGCGACGCGAACCATCCTTCTTCTTCACCAGCAACACCGGTGCTCCCCACGGAGACACGCTAGGATTAATATAACCCTTCTGCAAAAGCTCATCCAACTGCTTCCGCAACTCTTCCAATTCTGCAGGTGCCATACGATACGGCGCCTTCGAAATCGGCTGCGCACCTGGAACAAGATCAATAGAAAATTCCAAGGCCCGATCAGGCGGAAAACCAGGCATCTCCTCGGGGAAGACGTCGCCAAAATCTCGCACCACAGCTGGCCACTCCAACTCCATTTGCATAGCCACAGCCTCCACCGGCCTGGCCCGAAATCTGACAGGACCAAGCGAACTGCTACCACGACTGAACTCAAATACTGGATGTCCGTGAATCTCGAACACCACCTTCTTCCTCCTGCAGTCAATCGTAACGTAGAAGCTCGCAAGCCAGTCCATCCCAAGAACTGCATCATAGTTGATGATGTCGTGGACAATGAAATCAGCAAAAAGCTCATGTCCACAAACCACCAACGAGCAAAAATTGCAACCACGATGCACCGAGACCACACCATTCCCTGTAACGATATTCCAACTCTTGGGAAGAGGGGACGTCGACAAGGAATGCCTCTCCACGAAGCTCCGAGAAATAATGCACATCGATGCACCAGAGTCAAAGAGGACTCGTGCAGGAAATGTGCAAACTAAAACCACCCCTAATCAAGCAATTAACAATCAAACCCTAATCTAGCAAACTACCATGTTCAAGCAAACAACACAATCTAACAATCAAAACCAGCTAGGAAAGTAACAGCTAGATTGAGGATTACCTGCGATAACCTCATCCACAGCCTCGCTCTCCGCAGCGGTCATCAGAAAAGCCTGCCTCCTCGGCGGAACAGCCTGCCGAAAAGCCTGTCCCTGTGGAACAAGTGCTGCTCCACGTCCAGCAGGAACAGACCCTTGCTGCTGCAACGGCTGTGCTGCAACAGGAGCCCTCCGCAGCTGATTCGCATGCCGACAATCCTTCGCGACATAGGAAGCATCTCCACAAACCAGACACTGGCCCAAAAACTTCCGACACTGATCCTTGATATGACCAGGCTTGCCGCAGAAATGGCAAGACGTCAGAATAGGCCCTCCTGGCCTCTTAAACTGAGCAGACTGATTAGGCCTGAATCCAGGTCTAACCACAGCTCTCGCCTGTTCCACAGGCCTCTTCCCAGCACCAACAACAGACCCCCTCCTCTGGTTCACGAGCAGCTCCTGCCTCTTAGCTGCTACCAGAACCTTCTGATAAGACTCCCAGTCAGAAGAGGTTACAAAACTCTGGAGCTCCGAAGCAAGCCCCTGCAGGAACCTCTGAGCCTTCTCCTCAGCGTCCTGCACCATCTTTTGTGCAAACCGACTCAGCCTCATGAACTCTTGGTGATATAGGTCCACCGACGAGTTCCCTTGCTTCAAATCGATAAAACGCTGCAGCATCTCCTCCCTGGCAGCTTTCGGGAAGAACTCACCCTCAAATCTAGCCTTGAAGGTAGCCCAAGCTATCGGCTCCACCAACATCTTCTATTCCGCATCCCACCAATTCCGAGCATTATCCTTGAGTTGCCTCTTCGCCAAATCAGCCCATCCAGCCGGGGTGATCTTGGCCATCTTCAGATTGTCCTCGATGTTCCGAATCCACTCATCGGCAGCCAGAGGACCCTCAGAACCATCAAAATACGCGGGACCCAGCTCCCGAAATTGCTTCGCTCCTGGCTCAGAGCGAGGGGCATCCGGAAGAGCCCGGGCAGCTCAAGCAAGTGGAGCATTCTGGACTTGCAGAAGCACGCCCTGCTGCACTTGCATCATCTGGAGCATCATCCGCATCATCTCACCGCTGGTGGGTTCCCGCTCAGGCTCCTCATCATGAGGGACCACGCCACTACCCCCACCACGGGTGAAACGTCTTCCTGCCATCTAGTGACACAGAAAACAAATCAGATTAGACTCATAGCTTATGACTCGGACGTCGAACTCAATTTATTGGACATTCTAATATTATTATCGCTATTCCAAAAATCACAGTTACAGAAGGACCTGCATGGGCCACCAACAAAACTTGTCACGACCCGCTTCTCTAAAATGGAGGCGAGACGTGAAAAGGTCCGCACGGGAGTGGAGCTGTGAAGCCCCAAACCCGATAAGTGTCAATAATACATAAGCAGGTCTCTGTAACCACAACAGAATAACAATAATAACACAAGGAGAGACTGAAATAAAATCTCACATCTCATACATTGTCCAACAAGAAAAATAAGTTCAACATCCAGAAAAGCCACCAGGCTAAAAGAAAAGAGTCTAAAGGCCCAGAACAAGGCCAACAAAAGCAACAACAACAACAAGTATGGGTGCTACGCACCGATAACAAAACAACTGTCTAACAAAAGTAAAACACAACGAAGACACTAGGACTGGTCCCCAGTGTCCACGTACTCCCCGTCAAACACAAGCTCGGGCTCGGCGTCAGCAAACACCTCGTCCTCAATAAGGTACTCAGGCTCAGGATCTAACATGTGTCACCCAAAAGAGTAAAGGGGCACATGTCAGCAAGTCTAAAAGACTTGGGCATGGAAACTGAAAGTAAGGCAACTAGCAACCTAGCAGTTTAGTATGCATGACATGGCAGTTATAACATGAGTGCACAATCAAGACATGGCAAGGCAATTGTACAATAGAACAATCATCGGGACAAGACAAGACAAGACAAGAGTAGCCACGCTACTATCAATCTCAATCAATTCACTATTCACGTCGTTTTGTAGATATTTACGCCTTACAGCTGAATGGTTTTACATTCGCTGATTGGCCGCTTAACAACTACCCCAAACCCAAGAGTTTACGCCTTACCACTGCAGTTGCTGATCGGGCAGACTCCCAGTTGATTGGTCGCTTAACTCTTACCCCCAATATCCACACGTAATGGAGCCAGGGTCCCCGCACATGGAGCTCAGCTAGTGAGCCTGGGGTTGCCCCGCACATGAGCTCGCATTCTTAAACATTTGGCGTAGGGGTGCACCTAGCCGAAAACACGCAATTCGGGCATTGGCTATCAACCAACACATGGCCCGCTTCTGGAACACGAGCCAGGAACACAAGCATTTGTAGCAAAGCTACGCAATCACAGAAACACTTAAAGAATGCAATGACATGACATTTAACTTGCGTACCATTAATGGAAAGTAAACATGACATGGTAATTGTGCAACATGCTAAATGTCGGAACTAGCTTCGTTGTCAAGCTAGTTCTCCAATTTGCGCCTAGGCGAGTATCATTTCGTCGCCTAGCCTCTTTTACGCCTACAACAAGCAAATGGCCTAAAACATGGCCTAAACCCTAAGTGGCAAGTTTCACTTGCCTAGCACCGGGGATGACGACCACTTCATCACACGGATGCCAATCTACGGGGAAATCGCTGTTTTTGGGGGAACAATCAACAAACAACATGAAATTTATTAGGGTTTCATAAAAATATAAATAGGTTATGAAAACAACGGTAGATCGATTTCTTACCGAGAGGAGGCGGAAGAAACACTCCGGGGAACCCTAGGATCAGATCTGGAAAAGATTGGAGAAGTTTGGGGAAACTAGGATTTTGGGAGATTTGGGGATTTTGATGAATTTGGTGAGATTTTAGGGAAGATGAGAGGTAGATAGAGTGGATGGATGGTTTGGATGATGGATTTGAGGCTTGGAATGAAGAAATGAAGCTTGGAGGAAGATGGGGGCTCAAGGGGGAAGATTTTATGGTTTTGGGTCGTGTTGGGAAAGATGAAATCGTTTGGGTTGGGTTTAAATAGGATGGGCTGGCGGCTGACCAGAAATTAGGGTTTCAACACTGGTTAGTCGGTCAAAGAGCAACCACTGACCGACTAGTTTGGCAACTAGTCGGTCGGTCGACCAACGCAGACCGACTAAGTGCAAACAGTAACTTCTGAATGAAAATAGGATTTTAGATTTAGTCGGTCCATGAACAAATACTGACCGACTAGTTTAGCATCTAGTCGGTCGATGAACGTTCTTAGACCGACTAAGAGTAAACAGTAACTCAACTAAAATTTAGATGATGAGTTAGTCGGTTAAAGAAGCATTGCTGACCGACTAGTTTGCAACCTAGTCGGTCAACCAATGTTCTTAGACCGACTAACGATAAACAGTAACTCCTGAATAATTTTAGAAAGCCAACTAGTCGGTCCAAGAAGGATTGCCGATCGACTGGATCGTCATCTAGTCGGTCGGTGCCCCTTCTCATACCGGCTAATGAGCACAAAAAGTTTCGATACGGAGCGCGGGGCCCCGGGATCAATTCCTAAGACTCCTAGGCTTGATCTAATAGTTAGATACGACCGTTATGAAGTCCGTCACGAATGACTTACTTCGAAATCGACGACCCTAAGGAAGAAACGAGAAAATACAACGAATCGATCGAAAATGAATGCTACGGAGACGAAAACCACACACGAGGAGAAAATCCACCAAAACATATATTATATTATAATAAATCCAGATACATGAAAAGCAGTCGTTACAGCTTCGTCCGGCAGCTCAACATCTACGGCGGAACGGTTGTAACGACTGCTTTTCATGAATCTGGATTTAATATAATATAATATATGTTTTGGTGGATTTTCTCCTCTTGTGTGGTTTTCGTCTCCGTAGATTTCATTTTCTATCGATTCGTCGTATTTTCTCGCTTCTTCCTTAGGATTGTCGATTTCGAAGTAAGTCACTCGTGACGGACTTCATAACGGTCGTATCTAACTGTTAGATCAAGCCTAGGAGTCTTAGGAATCGATCCCGGGGCCCCGCGCTCCGTATCGGTACTTTTCTGTGCTCATTAGCCGGTGTAAGAAGGGCCACCGACCGACTAGATGACGATCCAGTCGGTCGGCAATCCTTCTTGGACCGACTAGTTAGCTTTC
The DNA here is from genome assembly GCA_030789695.1 of Scilla litardierei. NCBI lineage: Eukaryota > Viridiplantae > Streptophyta > Magnoliopsida > Asparagales > Asparagaceae > Scilla > Scilla litardierei. Next base: position 140,614,706 of record CM061133.1, on the reverse strand, counting down.
TAAATTTCTCAGGAGTTACTGTTTATCGTTAGTCGGTCTAAGAACGTTGGTTGACCGACTAGGTTGCAAACTAGTCGGTCAGCGGTGCTTCTTGAACCGACTAACTCATCATCTTATTTTTGTATAAGCTACTGTTTACTCTTAGTCGGTCTAAGAACGTTTATCGACCGACTAGATGCTAAACTAGTCGGTCAGTACTTGTTCATGGACCGACTAACTCTAAAATCCTATTTTCGTTCAGGAGTTACTGTTTGCACTTAGTCGGTCTGCGTTGGTCGACCGACCGACTAGTTGCCAAACTAGTCGGTCAGTGGTTGCTCTTTGACCGACTAACCAGTGTTAAAACCCTAATTTCTGGGCAGCCGCCAGCTCAACCTATTTATACCCAACCCAAACGACTTCTTCTTCTCCAACACGACCCAAAACCCTAAAAACTTCCCTCTTCAGCCCCCATCTTCCTCCAAGCTCCATTTCTCCATTCCAAGCCCTAGAATCATCATCCAATCCAACCATTCACTCCATCCACCTCTCATCTTCCCCAAAATCTCACCCAAACCCATCAAAATCCCCAAATCCCCCGAAACCCTAGTTTCCCCAAACTTCTCCATTTGCTTCCAGATCTGATCCTAGGGTTCCCCGGAGTGTTTCTTCCGTCTCCTCTCGGTAAGAAATCGTTCTACCGTTGTTTTCATAACTTATTGATAATTTTGGTGAAACCCTAATTAATTTCATGTGTTTGATGTTTGTCTCCCCCAAAACAGCGATTTCCCCCGTAGATAGCATCCGTGTGACGAAGTGGTCGTCATTCCCGGTGCTAGGCAAGTGAAACTTGCCACTTAGGGTTTAGGCCATGTTTTAGGCCATTTGCTAGTTGTAGGCGTAAAAGAGGCTAGGCGACGAAATGATACTCGCATAGGCGCAAATTGGGGAACTAGCTTGACAACGAAGCTAGTTCCGACTTTTAGCATGTTGCACAATTACCATGTCATGTTTAGTTTCAATTAACGGTACGCGAATATGTTCATGTCATTGCATCTTGCCTGTCACGTTTGAATTCAATTAACGGTACGCAATTATCTGTTCCTAGCATTGCATTTTAATTGTCGTCGTGATTGTGTAGCACACGCTACAATGCTATTATTTTCCTGGCTCGTGTTCCAGAAGCGAGCCCTGTAGTTGGAAACCCCAACGCTCGACACACATGGGTGGGGTAAGAGATAAGCGGACTGAGCCGAGTGGCCTGATCCGCCACTCCGGCCAGCAGGTGAAATCTCTAGTGTTCAAGTGATTAATAGTGATAGAGATAAGCGGACTGAGCCACGAGCTGGCCAGCAGGTGGACTCTCTATGCACTAAGTGATAAACAGTGATAAATGTATAATAGTGATAGAGATAAGAGGACTGAGCCACGAGCTGGCCAGCAGGTGGACTCTCTATGCACTAAGTGATAAGTGATAAGTGATGAGTGATAAGTGTTAAGTGATAAGTGTTACGTGATAAGTGTTAAATGATAAGTGATTAGTGATTTGGTAGCTTTTGCTACATTGTGCATGCTTGCCTCTCTTTTAAACTGTTGCATCATACTTAACTGCCATGTCATGCATACTAAACTGCTAGGTTGCTAGTTGCCTACTTTCAGTTTCCTTGCCCAAGTCTTTTAGACTTGCTGACATGTGCCCCTTTACTCTTTTGGGTGACACATGTTAGATCCTGAGCCCGAGTACCTTGTTGAGGACGAGGTGTTTGCTGACGCCGAGCCCCAGCTTGTGTTTGACGGGGAGTACGTGGACACTGGGGACCAGTCCTAGTGTCTTCGTTGTGCTTTACTTTTGTTTAGACAGTCGTTTGTATCCGGTGCGTAGCACCTATACTTTGTTGTTGTCGTTGCTTTTGTTGGCCTTGTTCTGGGCCCTTAGACTCTTTTCTTTTAGCCTGGTGGCTTTTCTGGATGTTGGACTTATGTTTGATGTTGGACAATTTGTGAGATGTGGAATTTTATTTCAGTCTCGCCTTGAGTTATTATTGTTATTCTGTTGTGGTTACATGGACCTGTTTATGTATTTGTGGACGCTTATCGGGTTTGGGGCTTCACAGCTCCACTCTCGTGCGGACCTTTTCACGTCTCGCCTCCATTTTAGGGAAGCGGGTCGTGACAGGTTTTAGTGGTGGCCCATGCAGGTCCCTCTGTAACTGCGATTTTTGGAATAGCGATAATAATATTAGAATGTCTAATAAACTAAGTTCGACGTCCGAGTCATAAGCTATGAGTCTAATCTGATTCGTTCTCTGTGTCATTAGATGGCAGGAAGGCGTTTCACCCGTGGTGGGGGCAGTGGTGCGCTCCCTCATGATGAGGAGCCTGAGCGGGAACCCACCAGCGGTGAGATGATGCGGATGATGCTGCAGATGATGCAAGTGCAGCAGGGCGTGCTTTTGCAAGTCCAGAATGCTCCGCTCGCTCGAGCTGCCCGGGCTCTTCCGGATGCCCCTCGCTCTGAGCCAGGAGCGAAGCAATTTCGGGAGCTGGGTCCCGCATATTTTGATGGTTCTGAGGGTCCTCTGGCTGCCGATGAATGGATTCGGAACGTCGAGGACAATCTGAAGATGGCCAAGATCACCCCGGCTGGGTGGGTTGATTTGGCGAAGAGGCAGCTGAAGGATAACGCCAGGAATTGGTGGGATGCAGAAGAGAAGTTGTTGGTGGAGCCGATAGCTTGGGCTACCTTCAAGGCCAGATTTGAGGGTGAGTTCTTTCCAAAAGCTGCCAAGGAGGAGATGCTGCAGCGTTTTATCGATTTGAAGCAGGGGAACTCGTCGGTGGACTTGTATCACCAAGAGTTCATGAGGCTTAGTCGGTTTGCACCAAAGATGGTGCAGGACGCTGAGGAGAGAGCTCAGAGGTTCCTGCAGGGGCTTGCTTCGGAGCTCCAGAGTTTTGTGACCTCTTCTGACCGGGAGTCTTATCAGAAGGTTCTGGTCGCTGCCAAGAGGCAGGAGCTGCTCGTGAACCAGAGGAGGGGATCTGTTGTTGGTGCTGGGAAGAGGCATGTGGAACAGGCGAGGGCTGTGGTTAGACCTGGATTCAGGCCTACTCAGTCTGCTCAGTTTAAGAGGCCAGGAGGGCCCGTTCGGAGGACTTGCCATTTCTGTGGCAGGGAGGGCCATGTTAAGGAGTCGTGTAGGAAGTTCTTGGGGCAATGTATTGCTTGTGGAGATCCCTCCCATGCCATCAGGGAGTGCCCGAGGTTGAAGCAGCCTTGGAGGGCACCTGTTGCAGCACAGTCGTTGCAGCAGAGGGCTCCTGTTCCCACCGGTCGTGGAGCACCTCTTGTTCCACAGGGACAGGCTTTTCGACAGGCTGTTCCGCCGAGGAGGCAGGCTTTTCTGATGACCGCTGCGGAGAGCGAGGCTGTGGATGAGGTTATCGCAGGTACTCCTCACGCTAGCTGTTACTTTCCTAGCTGGTTTTGATTGTTAGATTATGTTGTTTGCTTGAACATGTTTGTTTGCTAGACTAGGGTTTGATTGTTAATTGATTGTTAGGTGTGATTTTGGTTTGCACATTTCCTGCACGAGTCCTCTTTGACTCTGGTGCATCGATGTGCATTATTTCTCGGAGCTTCGTGGAGAGGCATTCCTTGTTGACGTCCCCTCTTCCCAAGAGTTGGAATATCGTTACAGGGAATGGTGTGGTCTCGGTGCATCGTGGTTGCAATTCTTGCTCGTTGGTGGTTTGTGGACATGAGCTTTTTGCGGATTTCATTGTCCACGACATCATCAACTATGATGCAGTTCTTGGGATGGACTGGCTTGCGAGCTTCTATGCTACGATCGATTGTCGGAGGAAGAAGGTGGTGTTCGAGATTCCCGGACATCCAGTATTTGAGTTCAGTCGTGGTAGCAGTTCGCTTGGTCCTGTCAGATTTCGGGCCAGGCCGGTGGAGGCTGTGGCTATGCAGATGGAGCTGGAATGGCCAGCTGTGGTGCGAGATTTTGGCGACGTCTTGCCCGAGGAAATGTCTGGTTTGCCGCCTGATCGAGCTCTGGAATTTTCTATCGATCTTGTTCCGGGTGCGCAGCCGATTTCGAAGGCGCCGTATCGTATGGCACCTGCGGAGTTGGAGGAGTTGCGAAAGCAGTTGGATGAGCTTTTGCAGAAGGGTTATATTAATCCTAGTGTGTCTCCGTGGGGAGCACCGGTGTTGTTGGTTAAGAAGAAGGATGGTTCGCGTCGCATGTGCGTGGATTATCGGGAGTTGAATGCGGTGACCATTAAGAATAAATACCCGTTGCCTCACATCGATGATATTTTTGATCAGCTTGGAGGTTCGAGGGTGTTTTCTAAATTGGATTTGAGGAGTGGTTACCATCAGTTGAAGGTGAAGAAGGATGATGTTCCGAAGACAGCGTTCAGGACGAAGTATGGACACTATGAGTTCGTGGTTATGCCTTTCGGCGTAACTAATGCGCCCGCAGATTTCATGAATCTGATGAACCTGATTTTCTACGACTTTTTGGATAAGTTTGTCGTTATCTTTATTGACGACATTCTGATCTATTCAAAGTCGGAGGAAGAGCATGCCTCGCACTTAAGGACGGTGTTGGAGATTTTGAGGAAGCATCGGTTGTATGCTAAGTTTTCGAAGTGCGAGTTTTGGCTGGATAGAGTTGCTTTTCTCGGGCATGTGGTGACTGGAGATGGTATCTCAGTGGATCCCGAGAAGATTCGGGCCATCAGGGAGTGGCCTGTTCCGTCGTCAGCATCTGAGATTCGGAGCTTCCTTGGACTTGCTGGTTATTATCGGCGATTCATTAAGGACTTTTCTCGTATTGCTGGGCCGATGACCAGGTTGACGCGGAAGGATGTTGCTTTTGTTTGGTCGGGTGATTGTGAGGGTGCTTTTGGTGTTCTGAAGGAGAGGTTGACGAGTGCCCCTATTCTTGTTGTGCCTGATCGCAGTGGTGGATTTGAGATCTTTTGCGATGCTTCTGGCAAGGGTCTCGGTTGTGTGTTGCATCAGCATGGGCATGTTGTGGCGTATGCGTCTCGTCAGCTTAAGGTTCATGAGAAGAATTACCCGACGCATGATTTGGAGTTGGCTGCCGTTGTGTTTGCTCTTAAGATTTGGAGGCACTTCTTGCTGAGTGAGAAAGTGAAGATTTTCACCGATCACAAAAGCTTGAAGTATATTTTCACTCAGAAGGAGCTCAACATGCGACAGCGTCGATGGTTAGAGCTTATGGCGGATTATGAGATTGATTTGCAGTATCACCCTGGCAAGGTGAATGTGGTTCCAGATGCTTTGAGTAGGCTTCCAGCGGTGATGATTTTGACCTCGCAGTGGAGACTGCAGCAGGATTTTTGCGAGTCTGGCGTGGAGATTGTTCTTCCTGGGGAGGCTTCGTCGTTGATGTACATGCAGGTACAGTCGACGATCGTGGATCGGATTAAGGCTGGCCAGGCTGAGGATCCGAAGCTGGTGAAGATTCGGGAGCAGGTGGAAGCCGGTCTGCGGACTGACTTTTTGTTTCATGAGGATGGCTCGCTGAGGTTTGGAGCCAGGTTGTGTGTGCCTGCTGGGGATATCAGAGAGGAGTTGATGGTGGAGGCACACAGTTCGCCGTATTCTGTGCATCCTGGTGGCACCAAGATGTACCAGGATCTTCGTCTGAATTATTGGTGGCATGGTATGAAGAGGAGCGTGGCTCGGAGTGTAGCCAAGTGCTTGGTTTGCCAGCAAGTGAAGGCGGAGCATCAGCGTTCGGCCGGGTTGCTACAACCGCTTCCGATTCCGGAGTGGAAATGGCAGCACATCACTATGGATTTCCTGACTGGACTACCTCGGAGTCCGAAGCAGAATGACGCGATTTGGGTGATCGTAGATCGATTGACCAAATCTGCGCACTTTATTCCGTTCCGAGTGGGACAGTCCACTGAGGCGCTAGCGAGGAGATATATGGAGGTAAAATTCTTTTACTCTCCGTTTTATTTCCTTTTCCTAGTTTAGATAGTGATGTAACGTGAATCGTGCAGGAGGTTGTGCGACTTCACGGAGTCCCCGTGAGTATCGTGTCTGACAGAGACACGAGGTTCACATCTCAGTTCTGGCAGAGTTTGTAGAAGAGCTTGGGTACGCGTCTGAGTTTCAGCACGGCGTACCATCCGCAGACGGATGGCCAGTCCGAGAGGATGATTCAGATTTTGGAAGACATGCTGAGGGCGTGCACGTTAGATTTCAAGGGTTCGTGGGAGGACCATCTACATCTGGTAGAGTTCTCTTACAACAACAGCTTTCAGGCGAGTATTGGCATGGTGCCTTTCGCCGCTCTTTATGGGAGGAAATGTCGATCACCATTGAGTTGGGATGACGTTGGTGATCGGGAGTTGTTGGGACCTGAGATGATCGTGGAGGCCGTGGGTATCGTCAGGAATATTCGGGAGATGTTGAGAATTGCTCAGGACCGTTTTAAGCATTGGGCGGATGCTAAACGTCGTCCTTTGGAGTTTCAGCCGGGCGACCATGTGTTCTTGAAGATTTCCCCGAATCATGGTGTGATTCGTTTCGGGAAGCGTGGAAAGTTGAGCCCGCGATACATTGGACCATTTGACGTTTTGGAGAGGGTTGGCGAGGTAGCTTACCGCTTGGCCTTGCCGCCATCTTTGGAAGGAGTTCACAATGTTTTCCATGTGTCGCAGCTTCGTCGATACATTAGCGATCCGTCTCATGCGGTGGATTTTTTGGAGATTACCGTTCGCCCCGATATGACGTATGACCAGCATCCAGTGCAGATTCTGGACAGGCGTCAGAAATCGCTTCGGAACAAGATTGTCAATCTTGTGAGGGTGATGTGGCGACACGGTTCACCTGGAGAGTCTACTTGGGAGAATGAGGATGAGATGCGAGAGCGTTTCCCACTTTTGTTTCCGGACTCGTGAGTTTTTGGAAATTCCGAGGACGGAATTTTTCTTAAGTTGGGGCGGATGTAACGACTGCTTTTCATGAATCTGGATTTAATATAATATAATATATGTTTTGGTGGATTTTCTCCTCTTGTGTGGTTTTCGTCTCCGTAGATTTCATTTTCTATCGATTCGTCGTATTTTCTCGCTTCTTCCTTAGGATTGTCGATTTCGAAGTAAGTCACTCGTGACGGACTTCATAACGGTCGTATCTAACTGTTAGATCAAGCCTAGGAGTCTTAGGAATCGATCCCGGGGCCCCGCGCTCCGTATCGGTACTTTTCTGTGCTCATTAGCCGGTGTAAGAAGGGCCACCGACCGACTAGATGACGATCCAGTCGGTCGGCAATCCTTCTTGGACCGACTAGTTAGCTTTCTAAATTTCTCAGGAGTTACTGTTTATCGTTAGTCGGTCTAAGAACATTGGTTGACCGACTAGGTTGCAAACTAGTCGGTCAGCGGTGCTTCTTGAACCGACTAACTCATCATCTTATTTTTGTATCAGCTACTGTTTACTCTTAGTCGGTCTAAGAACGTTTATCGACCGACTAGATGCTAAACTAGTCGGTCAGTACTTGTTCATGGACCGACTAACTCTAAAATCCTATTTTCGTTCAGGAGTTACTGTTTGCACTTAGTCGGTCTGCGTTGGTCGACCGACCGACTAGTTGCCAAACTAGTCGGTCAGTGGTTGCTCTTTGACCGACTAACCAGTGTTAAAACCCTAATTTCTGGGCAGCCGCTAGCTCAACCTATTTATACCCAACCCAAACGACTTCTTCTTCTCCAACACGACCCAAAACCCTAAAAACTTCCCTCTTCAGCCCCCATCTTCCTCCAAGCTCCATTTCTCCATTCCAAGCCCTAGAATCATCATCCAATCCAACCATTCACTCCATCCACCTCTCATCTTCCCCAAAATCTCACCCAAACCCATCAAAATCCCCAAATCCCCCGAAACCCTAGTTTCCCCAAACTTCTCCATTTGCTTCCAGATCTGATCCTAGGGTTCCCCGGAGTGTTTCTTCCGTCTCCTCTCGGTAAGAAATCGTTCTACCGTTGTTTTCATAACTTATTGATAATTTTGGTGAAACCCTAATTAATTTCATGTGTTTGATGTTTGTCTCCCCCAAAACAGCGATTTCCCCCGTAGATAGCATCCGTGTGACGAAGTGGTCGTCATTCCCGGTGCTAGGCAAGTGAAACTTGCCACTTAGGGTTTAGGCCATGTTTTAGGCCATTTGCTAGTTGTAGGCGTAAAAGAGGCTAGGCGACGAAATGATACTCGCCTAGGCGCAAATTGGGGAACTAGCTTGACAACGAAGCTAGTTCCGACTTTTAGCATGTTGCACAATTACCATGTCATGTTTAGTTTCAATTAACGGTACGCGAATATGTTCATGTCATTGCATCTTGCCTGTCACGTTTGAATTCAATTAACGGTACGCAATTATCTGTTCCTAGCATTGCATTTTAATTGTCGTCGTGATTGTGTAGCACACGCTACAATGCTATTATTTTCCTGGCTCGTGTTCCAGAAGCGAGCCCTGTAGTTGGAAACCCCAACGCTCGACACACATGGGTGGGGTAAGAGATAAGCGGACTGAGCCGAGTGGCCTGATCCGCCACTCCGGCCAGCAGGTGAAATCTCTAGTGTTCAAGTGATTAATAGTGATAGAGATAAGCGGACTGAGCCACGAGCTGGCCAGCAGGTGGACTCTCTATGCACTAAGTGATAAACAGTGATAAATGTATAATAGTGATAGAGATAAGAGGACTGAGCCACGAGCTGGCCAGCAGGTGGACTCTCTATGCACTAAGTGATAAGTGATAAGTGATGAGTGATAAGTGTTAAGTGATAAGTGTTACGTGATAAGTGTTAAATGATAAGTGATTAGTGATTTGGTAGCTTTTGCTACATTGTGCATGCTTGCCTCTCTTTTAAACTGTTGCATCATACTTAACTGCCATGTCATGCATACTAAACTGCTAGGTTGCTAGTTGCCTACTTTCAGTTTCCTTGCCCAAGTCTTTTAGACTTGCTGACATGTGCCCCTTTACTCTTTTGGGTGACACATGTTAGATCCTGAGCCCGAGTACCTTGTTGAGGACGAGGTGTTTGCTGACGCCGAGCCCGAGCTTGTGTTTGACGGGGAGTACGTGGACACTGGGGACCAGTCCTAGTGTCTTCGTTGTGCTTTACTTTTGTTTAGATAGTCGTTTGTATCCGGTGCGTAGCACCTATACTTTGTTGTTGTCGTTGCTTTTGTTGGCCTTGTTCTGGGCCCTTAGACTCTTTTCTTTTAGCCTGGTGGCTTTTCTGGATGTTGGACTTATGTTTGATGTTGGACAATTTGTGAGATGTGGAATTTTATTTTAGTCTCGCCTTGAGTTATTATTGTTATTCTGTTGTGGTTACATGGACCTGTTTATGTATTTGTGGACGCTTATCGGGTTTGGGGCTTCACAGCTCCACTCTCGTGCGGACCTTTTCACGTCTCGCCTCCATTTTAGGGAAGCGGGTCGTGACAACGGTCGAGCAGAACTGCCGATCAGATGGCTCGATCCCCGGATCTGGAAGCACCGGAGATCGAGAAAACGTGGTGGGCGCTGGAGACCCAAGACCTGGGTTCTATGTCGGACGGCGATCTCGGAACTGTCGGACCTCGGAACTGCCGGACGGTGACCTGGGTTCTATTGAAACGCCGATCTATTGACCTGGGTTCTATTGACGGTGATCTGTCGATCAGAACTGCCGATCAGAACTGCCAGACGGTGATCTGCCCGGAGCCCCCGAGATGGGCGCCAGAGACCCAAAACCCCCGACCACCTAAGAGTGCCAGAACATGCCTCGCCGGATCCAAAACGTGCACATGTATTGTTAAGTCTCTGTTTATCTCTCTCTCTCTCTCTGTCAGATTTAATCAAACACTTCCTATTCCCAGTTCAGGCAACAAACACTTCACTTGCTGTTTGGAGCAGATGGCAACAAACACTTCACATTCCCAGTTCTAGCAACAAACACTTCACTTCTCTCGGTTCCATATTTTGGAACTCATTCCCAGCAGGAGGCAAAACGTCGGACGGAGCTAAGGAAGAATTTCTCGGAGGGTAGAAGCATCTCCTCAAGAACATAGATAGGAGGCGAAACGTCGGACAGAGCTCACAACAATCGCCACAGAATGCACCCTGCCTCGAAATGGGACCATTCGGGCATGAAACAGAGCTTCAAACATCCCTTGCTGGTGGTCATCCCCTCCTGTAGCAGCCACCAAGGCACCCAAGAAGGTTGGCAGATTGTCACTCGAAAATCCAAGAAAAGCTTGGCTCCAGTTCCACCCAAGGGTGGGGCAAACAAGGTAGGCATGTCTTTCAATAGCTATGTTCATCACCTTCGGGGGGTCGGCATATCCGCTACAAACTCCTAACCTAGGGTGAACATTGCAGGTAAGGTGTTCGATAAAATTCCTGTGAGAAATTGAATCAAGATTCAAAGAGAGAACAGAAAAAGGTATGAGCTTTTTTTCCTCCTTTTTTCTTTCCCATTTTTTCTTTGTTTGATGAAATTGTGAACAAGGGGAGCAGCAAAAAAACTACATGAGCTTTAGCAGCACCTCCCTCACGACACCATTCTTTTTTTCCGAAGTTCATCCTCATCCTTCAATTATTTTCTAATTTTTTTAATTCTTGGTAATGAAGGGGGATCGGGCTGCCGCGGCCATATTTCGGCAGAACCAGGGGAGCAGGGTGAGCGGGCGCGACAGGCCCCGACTCAGTCGTTGAATCCGGCGGCCCATTGACATTTGATGCTTTGGATATGAAAACCAAGTTTAGATTATGGAAAGAAAACCAAGTTTAGTGGATCATCGTCGCGTCGATATTGATGAGGGTTATTTTGATTATGGAAAGAAAACCAAGTTTAGATGATGTGCTTGATTTTTGCTTGCTGTGATGATCGTTGTGTTTATGTTGATGTTGTTGCCGATTGCTTAGAAGCTATAGTTTATAATATTGGTCTCTTCCGACTGAAATTCTCATTCACTCTCTTTGCCTTCCTCTCATAAAAATCAGGGGTGCTCAAGGCGGTGTCGTGCACACACCCCCCACAAAAAAAAATCTCACGTGAGGCTGGGTTAAAGATTACACAGGATTCGGATTTCATAATTTTTTTTGGAAAAACATAAAATTGAGCTTTCTGGAAAAGAATAAATTTTTTTTCCTAGAGTGAAGATATCAATCGCACAGGTGGCTAGACAATCTGGGAGAGGTGCATTAAAGAGAAACCCTTTTTAAGGTTTTAATCTTTTGTTTTTTAATATAAAAAATCTATAATCTTTTTGGCAAATTGCAATTGTATTTATTGGAAAAATGACAAGAGAACGACTACTACTTCTATAGGCATTACAAACTTAATTTTTTGGCCAAAAAAGTTAAAACATGGGAGAAGTAAGATGACGATGGCTATGGGGGACAAGCCGAAGGTATTTGTGGTTATGCTCAAGCTGGCGATTGATTTGGTAAACAAAAGATTATTTCTTTTGTTAAACAAAAGATTATTTCTTTGCTCATCTTCATCCTTAATTTGTTCTTTATTTTCCTATATATTTTTTAATTTTTTTGGAAAGTTTTGTTGGAGAATATTCCGTTCAAGGAGTTGTTCGAGAATCCGAGATGCACAAGAGTGAGATGCACAAGAGAGGGGCTCACGAGCGAGGCCACTCAAGAGAGGCTCACCATCTTTGGCTATGATCCAGGCAAAAAAATTAATTACATGTATCATGGTGTAGTGTCTGGAAAAATTACATGTATATGGGGGGGGGATTTGAAACTTAGTTTATAATGTTCTGATGCTTTTTCGGATCCTCCATAAACTTTACTTTTCTAGGCATTTTAGGGATCTAATTACAAACCACACCGTCTCTCTTCCCAAAATTTAAATACATCTGCTACAATGGGATAAATAAAATCAATAGACATCAATCGAAAAATGCATAAAATGTTAATTTAAATACAACTCAACTGATTACATAAATAAATAAACGTCTGCATCCTCATATTCTATGGGGTGTAAACAAGTCTGCCATGCTACATGATGGTAAGTCATAATGATAGTGCAAATGAAGTATGCACAGTCACTATTAAGCAGAACATTTTCGACTGCAACATAGAAAATGTTAACACTCGCAAACTATAAAGTCTTTATGGATCATATGAAAATCAATCAAAAAATAGATAATACGGAATTCGTTCTGCGCCAAAGGCGCCCGCGTTGTTTTTATGCTAATTTGTTGTTCCGCACCAAATTTGTTGTTCTACGCTAATTTGTTGTTCCTCGCCGATGGCGCATGCGCCGAATTTATTGTTCCGAGTCGATGGCGCTTGCGCCGAATTTGTTGTTCTGCGGGCACCCGTGCTGAATTTATTGTTCCGCGTCGAATCTCCCACGCCAAAGGTTCCCGTACCGCTAAATATTTTAAGCTAATTTGTTGTTCTTTTAAAGTTTGGTTGTGGAAAGTAATTTTTGGGAACAAAGATTTCACGGGTGGAAATCTTAAATGAACCGTGCCCGCGGGCACGGGTTATGACTAGTCTATTATACATTTGACAGCGATATGTATGTATATACATCTATTATACATTTGACAGCGATTTTTGAATCCTAGGGCTGACTAGGACAAGCTGACTAGGACAAACAGGTTGATAGAAAGAGGGCTAGGATTAATTGTTGGGGAATGAACGGTTGGGATTAAACTTAGAGATGAAGAGTTTGTATTTTACATACTTTTGATAGCAACAGACTTTTTTTTGAGAAAGCAGCAACCTCAAAATTTAAATCGTTTTCGGGGATAGCAACAGACTTTTTGGGTAAGAGCAAGAGACACTTTTGGAGAAGATTATCGCCTGAGCCCTTTCATTTCCCCAAAGCAGCTCTTTCATTTCCCCAAAACAGCAAGAGGAATCATCTCCCCAAAGCTGCTATTTCATCTCGCAAAAATCCCCAACGCAAAATTCTCGCCTAGCAGCTCTTTCATCTCGCAAAAATCCCCAACGCTAAAATCATCGCAAAAATCATCGCAAAAATCCCCAACGCAAAAATCCTCAACCCCAGACCGGTCCATCTCGACCGATGACCACCCGATAACGAGCCCAATATGACGGCGACCCAGATCGGGACCGCGCAGAGCAGGAGGTCGAATAGGGTTTCGACCATAGCCGGCTTCTTCATGAAATCAATCAAGTCCGTGTAGATCTCTACCATTGCCGATCATAGCAATCGAGCCAAAATGGAAGGGACGTTTTTACCTGAATCCCTTGGTCGATCTGTCGATCGATCGGTCTTCCGACATGAAAACAGAGAGAAAAAAGGGATGGATTTTGTTTTCGTTTTTGATTTCAACAATGTTTTCGTTTTTGATTTCAACAATGAAATCACCTCTCAGCTCCGTCCACGGGGGCGGTGGGCTCGCCGCCGTTGACGCTGGGGCCCGTAAGTACTCGACTGCTTACAGCACCACCGGAATCATCAGGTCGGGGCAGTCTCTCATCTCTTGGCAGAAGGCGTCGCCGGTGCTGTGAGCTGCTCCTCTCGGTCGCCTCAGGTGATTTTGTTTGTTTCGGTTAAATATTGAAAACATAAATTAGTTAACCCAATTCTTAATGTTGTTTGTTTCCATCAGGTGAAACTGGTTACCTTAATGTGAAACTGGAATTCGCCAAACAGGTTATCTGAAATAAACACCAAGATCCATCACTTTGCCAACCGGGTGGAAAGAATAGAAGCCCTTGAAAAGAACTTTCGCTTTTCTGTTGAATGTTAGCGTGCAGGTTAGTTAAAAGACTTATGTATTCCGACCCAGGGTTGTTGTCAACTTATTTGCCATTATGAGGGCTGTAGATGGGTTTTTCCAGGTTTTCAAGCTATACACTAAATAAGGACATCCCAAAACACACATCCCCCTCACCATTTAAAATGGAGACGAAACCTTTGTTACCAGATGTGAAACAGGTTATCTTAATGTTGTTTGCTGGTTTCCATCAGGTGTTTGAAAACATAAATTAGTTAACTGAATTCTTAATGTTTTTATCTGAAATAAACTGGTTTCCATCAGGTGAAATTGAAATAAACAAACAAAACATAAACAGGTTATCTTAATGTGAAACTGGAATTCTTAATGTTCATGGGTCAGGGTTGTGAAATTTTATCAAAAGAATGTCGGTTGTTTTGGATTAGTGATCAAGGTAAGCTTGAAAGATATAACCATGCGATTCATGGCTTCAAACTTTGGACAGAGACCGACCAAGCGATTGATTAATCCATTGCAGATTATGAGGAAAAATTTATGATGTTAACAAAAAGATTTCACCATACAATAATATATAGTATTGCAGTTGACAAAAAGAATTCCAATTTTTATCATTAATCCATTGCAGATTATGAGGAAAAATTTATGATGTTGACAAAAAGATTTCACCATACAATAATATTGATTAAAGAATTTCAGACATATGAGGAAAAATTTATGATGTTGACAAAAAGAATTCCAGTTTCACATTAATCCATTTATTAATGTTCATGGCTTCAAACTTTGGACAGAGACCAAGCAATTGATTAATCCATTGCAGGTGTTTGAAAACATAAATTAGTTAACCGAATTCTTAATGTTTTTATCTGAAATAAACTGGTTTCCATAAGGTGAAATTGAATGAAACAAACAAAACATAAACATGTTATCTTAATGTAAAACTGGAATTCTTAATGTTCATGGGTCAGGGTTGTAAAATTTTATCAGAAGAATGTCGGTTGTTTTGGATTAGTGATCAAGGTAAGCTTGAAAGATATAACCATGCAATTTGTGGCTTCAAACTTTGGACAGAGACCGACCAAGCGATTGATTAATCCATTGCAGATTATGAGGAAAAATTTATGATGTTATCAAAAAGATTTCACCCACCACAAACCAACCCATGCACATTTATTAAAAGGTCCTTTGTATTTAACTCATAACCAACCCATTCGGACCTACCACATACTCGAGGCCTTCCACGATGAAAATGCATATTGCTGGGGTTTCAGCTTGGCTTAGTTGGCTTACAAGATTGCTTTTTTAATTATTCACTGGTAGCAACATTTATTTAACAAATTTCCCAGTCAAATAAGTAGGGCCAAAACGATATTTTTGGTCCACAAAATCACATGTAAGTTAGTAGATTGATGGGCCTTTAACATCACAGTCTTAAGAAAAAATGATCCTGGTTTTTAATGCGTTTTTTCTTCCTTTTATTGATGCCAACAGGCTAATAAAAGTATATAACACAAATAGATACTCAAAGAAAAAAAATTAAAAAAGAATCAAATAAAACAAATAAAAAAGAAAATAAGGAGATATGAAAGTAACAAAGAATCAAGTGAAACCAAAGAGAGAGGTACATGAAGGGTAGGAACTACATGACGTTCATTCAGAATGGACATAGCCTTGGGTATGTGAACGGGAATGATGGTAGACATCTATTAAACAAACGTGTTTTTGATATAATTCTGTTCTAATTTGCTCTTTGAAGTGTATTACAGATTGATTTCATTATCTCATCTCCATTACAGATTCCTTTCTTCAACCAAATCGAGCTTATCTGCGATGATGAAGATCTTGGGGACGATGTCTTCAAAGTCATGAACGGGTGCTCAAACAGCACGTGGGTAGGAGGAGGTACAACCGGAGCAGTCGGTGCCGGTGTTGGGATCAACTTCGTGAGGGTTGGGATGAACCGCATGAATTGGTTCTCGCTAGCCGTGGTGCACAGTGATCTGTGGCTGTTGTCTTTGGCATTCTATCTTGGGGCAAGGCACTACTGTTTTTTTGTATATAATCTGTTATTATTATTGCACTACTCGAGTTGAGGAAACAGTTCATTTATTAGTTCATTTATTTGTGCTGTTTATTTCAGATAACCTGTTTTTTTGTGAATCAATGCCTATGGCACTCTGTTTATTTCAGCAAACAATCGTTAATTAAATGTTTATTTCAGACCAACAGCATACAAAGTAACAAAGTAACAAATTGTGAGCTGATTTTTTTGTTTATATGTGTTGTTGAATTGAGGCTGGTGTTAAGCTACTGAGACTCGCGGGCCTTGATTCTTCACTATAATGGGATTCCAAGAAGAATAAATAGCAGTTGAGAACATGTTGATTTTTGTCTTCTGCTGAATTTTTTGTATAGTTTATTTCATTTCTTGTCGCAATCACCTTAAAATAAACATAGCTACCTTGCTGATTTTTTTTGTGTGGTTTGTGAAGCTTAAGATTTGGGGTAAATATTTTGTGGTTTATTTTGTTAAAGATTTGATTGCTACTTTGATTGCTACTTGGAAAACACGGTTCCTTTTATATTATAGGGAACAAACAAATGATAAGCACATGAATTTGCTTTAATTTGAGCACTTTAATTTTCTTATTAGAAAATAAGAATCATCATTTGACTATCATACCAACAATCGAGTCAACTGGTTTGTCCTGGTGAGATGTTTTTACCTCAAAGATGTTTTTCTATTTTAGCATTTTCTTCAAATCTACCATGCTATTTAATTGCTTATATTTTTTTATAGTTGGAATGGTCTTGGAAACATCTATATTACAATTGATGGCAGATTTTGAATTTGTACTATGTGGCAATGTCATGTCAAGTTTTGGAGGAAAATTTTTGGGTTGAAGAGAAATTTTTTTGGAGAACACAAGCTTTTCTTTTTTGAAATTGGCAGCATCAGCCCTTAATACCGTCCATTCAAAAATGAACCAAAAGAATGAGACCCAAAAAATGAGACCAAAAAAACACAAAAAAAATGAAACCCAAAAGTGGACGTCGCCTGAACTTTATTTCGGCTGAGCGAAGACGCCCGCGCCGAATTTTTATCGCTAATTTGTTGTTCTGCGCCAAAAGTGCCCGCACAGAATTTATTGTTCCTTGCCAAAGGCGGTCGTGCCTCTAAATTTTTTATGCAAATATGTTGTTCTTTTAAATTTTGGCTGTAGAAATATTTTTTGGGGACATATTTCGGGGGGAAAAATCTTAAATGTACCGTGCCCGCGGGCACGGGTTATGACTAGTACATACATATTTAATAAAGATGAAACTTACCCTGCAAAAAAATATCTATATACATATGCCCACGAGAGGGTGTCCTGGTGGTAAGTCATTCCACTCCAAAGCCAAGAGTCATGGGTTCAAGGCCTCTGGCCTACATTGGTCGGTATTTGTTAGGGGGATTATTTATTCTGGGGCTATATCTCCCCTCTCGGACTTACCCGGGGGCCGTTGAGGGCACGACGATTTCCCCCCAGGTTACATAGTCTAGGCCGGGCTCTCGCCTTACCCTCCTATGCCGAAGGCGGGGGGAGGGGGTTGGGGATTTTTCTGGGTTGTCAAAAAAACAAAAAAAAACAAAAAAATATCTATATACATATGTATATACATATGTATATACATATGTATATAGTATACATATATCTAATATACATATGTATATACATATGTGTATATATAATATACATATGTATATGTATATACATATGTATATAAAGAAGTACATGGAGTACAAAATGAACTATCAACTCCATATACAGACAAAAGTATAACCATCATCATACGCCATCCAAAAGTAGTGTGCCAATACATCAATACTACCATCACAAAACAAATAAAGCAGACTCACAATCTCAACCCTAACAAAAAAATCTAAGACCAAGGTTGAGTAGTCTCCAAGAAACATCAATCTAGATCAGCGATGTAGGAGTCCACAGGAGTAGTCATCTCAATATGGAAGTCCCGGGGGTCCGGATCAGTAGAAATGTCCTCAGGAGGAGGCACAACAGCATCAGCAGAGAAAACTCCCTGAGGAGCCGAGAAGCAACCGGCTCAGAAGCAGCATTGACTGAAGGATCATGAATCTCATAGTTGATAGGAGGAGGGGGCTGAGTAGGCCGAGCAACAGCAGATGGAACAAACGACTGGAGGTGGGTAAGGAAGGGTATGCCCTGATGCCGAAACGTTAGATAGAACAGCTCATAAAGATCAGATACTTTCTCGTCGAACTAGACAAGAAATGGATCAACAAAGGGTGCATCAGATCATGAGGGCTGATCAACAGATTGAGCAATGGATGGGGAAGGGCCTGAAGTAGACCGCCTCTTCTTTGATGTAGACAGAAGAGCCGAAGCAGACTTCGTCTTTGCCATTGCATCAAGAAGAGGGATAGGAGGAATAGGCTCAAATGGAGACAAATCAATGCCGAAGTGGCGAAAGACAAGTGTAAGAAAACCACCATAAGGAATATGAGAGGAGGAGGAAGTGATCTCTACGATCAAGGATAACTCCAGCCCAATTCACCTAAATCCCAGAAAATATAGCATACATACACTTAAGAATCTCATGGAAAGGCTGATCAGAAGATCCATATTTAGGCAAGACATTGGACTTGACCACGTGGTGGACAGCCCAACCCCTGTTGGATCCTGTGGATGGCAAACAACACTAGAATTGGGGTTGAATAGTGTTGTATAAGATAAAACTTTTTCTTTGATTATTAGAACACAAAGATTTCCCTTCCAATGTTTCCTAAGGAACCAAGTAGAGTGATCTACGCTTGGTCCTTAATCAACAAGATAAACTTAAACAAATATGAAGATTAATTACATGCAACCAAGAGATTACGCAGCGGAATAAAAAATACAATCTTTATAATAATAAAATATTAACAAAGAATTACAATGAGAATATATAAACAACAAATGAATTGCTTGCACAAGTAAATAAATACAAACACAGAAAGCATACAGAAAGACACACGATTTTATCATGGTTCCCCGTAATCTGGGTACGTCTAGTCCCCGACCAATTCAGTACGAGATTTAATCCACTATTATCTTAGATATACAATTACCTAACTCCACTTGTTAGGATTTCCAACGACGTAGTATCCCTACCAGGATTTCCAACCACCTAGTCTTGACTAAGATTTTCCACAACCCTTATCACAAAGGGACTCCAAGTAAAAGATCAAAATCCAATTTACTACAATAATTGGTGGAGATTGGTTTATCCCCAAAATAATTCTATAGCCAAGATACTATTGCAATTGTGCTTATGTGGCTAAAAGAATTATAACGTTCTTAGATCACACAAAGAATATAGATGAATTCGTTGTGATCTAGAATCTTGATTCTCAAAAATCCTTCTAAGAATATGCAATCAAAAAGAAAGGATTTTGAAAAACAATTTTGCAATAGCAAAAAATAAAATGATCTTAAGAGAATTTGAAATAAGAACAGTAAGATCAAAACTTCAAAACCAGCTTTTGGCTGCGATGATTATTGAGAGCGATGAGAGCGATTAGAATTCACGAGAGTTTTGCTTAGCTCAAGAAAATGAGAATTAGTGTTGGGAATGGTTCTCATAGGCTCTCCATTTATAGAGTTTCAAAAGAGATTTGAAATTCAAAAATTGTTTGACTTTAGCCCACCAATCAAGCAAATGAGTAAATGAAGGAGTGAAATCTGGGAAGTCAAAAAACACAGCTGGTAGTCGACTCCTAGAGAGTTTTCAATGAAAACTCTGATCACAGCAGGTAATCGACTCCCTCCTTTGGTAGTCGACTTCCAAAGCAGTTTTTCAGTGAAACTCAGCTATGAAAGAGAGTACTCAATTCCTGGGTGTTTGGAGATTGACTACAAGAGTTTGAATCAAATAGCTTAGCTCTTAAGAGATTTTAAAACGAGTTTAAAAAATATGTTTTCAAAAAAGTGTTTTGTGTGTGTGTGCAATTTATCTTGGCTTAAACATATTCCAAAAAAAGAAGAACTCACACACTTAGACTAAAATGAATACTTCGAAGCCGATAAGATCTTGATGTAGATGCACGCTTCATGGGTTTCTTCATGGGTTTCTTCATGGGTTTCTTCAACATAAAGAGTGGAGGTCAGAGCTAGGGGTTGCTGAGTCTGAGGAGCTTGGTTTCGCCTACGTTTGAGGGGAATCTCCTCACTAGATGAAGACGTGGCTTAATCAGATTCAGAGTCGTGCAAAAGCTCAGACGATGGGGTAGCATTTTTGGTTCGGGGTTTCTTGCGGCCCTTGGTCGGAGGAGGCTTAGGAACCCTAACCCTAGGTTCCATTGCAAGCTTAAGGGACTTGCCCTTAGTAGAAGAGATAGTTTTGGGTGACATGAACAAGAAATTGATCGAACACGTGAAAGTATGGCTTGAATCGATAAAAGAAGTGAGGAGAATTTACCACACGACGGAGGAGGGAGAGATCCAAGCTCGGAACGACGGTGGAAGAAGAAATGACAAGCAAACGGCAGCCAACAGGAGCAATTGACGACCGGAGGAGAGATGGAGGGTTCTCGTTCGAAGGAATGAGAAGAGGGAAGTTGATTGGAGGAGACGAAAAGAAGCAGCACACGATCTCTTAAGTGGAGGTCGGGAGAGATCTGGGCTGTTGGATCAAAAATAACGGCTCAGATCGTAGGCAAGGAACCGCCAAACTGGGCGGACAAGCAACTAATGCACAATGTGCAGTCGCCTGTCAATCCCTTAAAGAAAAATGACTCAAAAACAGACAGGCACCTGTAGAAGGAATTACATTCGACTGTATATCAAATGACTTACAGGGGCCTGCTGCAAAATAAAATTTTGAAGAAATTTTGAGCCATCTCTCGGAAAAATTGGTGACAATTGGTCAGGCGTCTGATGACAAAAATACAGTCGTTTGGTCGAAGACCAGTCGGTTGAAAAATGACCATCAGTCACATGTGATGAATAAGAGTTATAAAGACTAAAAATATGGATATTTGGCAGTCGACTGTAGAAGAGATGGAAGTCGACTGTCCTGGTTCTGAAATCCAGAATTGAGTTAGAATCAATGATACGGGACAACTCACCCTTAGACCTAACTCTAATAACTCTAATAGCATCAAATCACAATCAATAATATATAGATTAACATACATAACAAGCATATAAATCTAAACACGAAATCAACAAAATATCTCCAATAAATCTCATTGAAAACATATGTGAAAATATGACATATATGAACATGAGATATAAGAATTATTTGATGAGCTCAAAAAGGGTTATAACAAATATGTAACGGCCTGTTTCTATCGTACCTACTTCGTGCACGTGCTTTTGATCGTGCACGTGTTTATTTTAGACTTTATCTGTTTTGAACGTTTTTGTGTGATATGTCGTCGTGATCGTCTCTGAAAGTATTAGATTGCGAAACGACTTTGGAACGACATATCTCGAGTCGTTCTTCCGCGATACTAACTTATTTGACGTGACGTCGCGACTTTCTGTTTTGACGCGAGACGTTTCTATTTTTAGTTTCGTCCTTCGACGTCAAAATTTAAATCCGTCTTCTCCACTCTCTTTCTTTAGTCGTTCCGAACACCCCAGAATTATTTTATAATTTTTGGACTAAATTTGACCTATTTTCTATTTTTTGAAAGCTTTAAATAATTTTAAAACCTATTTTTATAAAAGTTTTAATTACAATAAAATTACTATATTATAATAACGTATTAAAGAATTTTTAGGCAAAATTTTAGAATTTTTGGCCGCACCCATTTTGCGTGAGGGAGAGGAGAGCAATTTTAAATTATATTAATTATTTTAATTATTTTAATTACGATTTTCTTAACCCAAACCCAAACCCTAACTCTTTTATATTTAAATAAACCCTAGGCTAGGTTATTTTCGCAGCCACACAAACCCTAGCCGTCAAAAAACCCCTCCCGACGTTCGTCGCAACGTTGCGACGATCGCAACGTGCACGACCGGAGCTCTCCCCCGCAATTCCCAGCGCACGACCGGAGCAAGCCCCCGCATCGCCGCTTGCAGCGCCCGCTGCATCGCCTCCCCCGCTGTCGCCCGCTCCGACCGAGAGCACCGCTCGGTCAGACCGAGCGCCCGCTCCGCACAGCCGCTTGGCCCGCTCCGCTGCACCCCGCTAGCGCTTGACCGAAGCCGCTCCCCGCTCCGACCGAGAGGCCGCCCCGCACCCGCTCTCCGCACCGCCTCGTTGCAAGTTGCAACGTTGCAACTTGGCCCGCCCGCTGCGACCGATGGGATCTGTCGGTCAGACCGACGGTTCTCCTCGCACCCCCGCTGCAACCGACCCCGCTGCGCTGCATCAGCGTCCGACCGAGAGCTCCCCTCGGTCTGACTGAGGGAACTCTCCGCACCGACGGTGTCCGACCGACCAAACTTCGTCGCAAGTTGGTTTCTCCCACACCAACTCCTGTGGTGGGCCCCCCAAGTGCTCCTGAGGTGTTGTGGGCCCCCTTGGACCCCTAGCACTGCTGTGGGCCCCACTTGGACGTGCTACTTCGCGGATTTGCCGTCTACGACGATTGCGACACGTCGTAGGCCTTCGTCGCAAGTTTGGACTTTTGGAGAATCGTCCGAGGACCAGATCTGAAGCTGTGGAGTGCTCCGATCAGACACGACATCCATTCTACGGCAAACTCCGGTTCAGGTTGGTTCCCCGAAACTCGTAGAAACCCCCACAATAGCTGACTGAACCCTAAACTAAAAACCGTCAACTTGAACTAAATTTAATTTTCAGCTCCTGTAAAACGTTGTACGAACATAGAAAATCGACGAACGGACTAATTTGACTGTGCACATAGGATAGATCGTCGATTAGGTTGATACATCAAAAAGTGACTTTTGACGAATAGGATAGTCCCGAAAACCTAGAAACGAAACCTAATAGGACTTGATGAATTTGAGACCTGACATCGTCGCCGTGGCGATATTTCAGACGGACTTCTGAGGACGAGACGCTTGGACGAGACGCTTCGAGAGGACGACGCACTCGCCGTTTCAGGCAAGTGTACCCACTTGCGTTTTTGACCGTGCTTTGTTCTTAGGTTGCTAGAACTATTAGACTGTGAATGTATAGAACCGGACATGAAATGATAGCGTCCGGGACGACTCTTGACGGCTCAGACTAGACGACGAAGTCTGAGCCTGACAACAACAATTTTTGATGCTGTAGGGCTATCATGTGTGTGCGTGTGTGTGGACACCCTAGAATAACCTTCCCTGTCGTGTCACGTCACGTCCCGTCTTGCACAGCCCGCTGGGCAATATGGCACTCGCCGAGTGATCCCTTGTACAGACTCACAGCCTGCGGGCAATAGGGCACTCTCCAAGTTGAGAGAGTGATCCCTTGTACGGATACACAGCCCGAGGGCAATAGGGCACTCTCCAAGCTAGAGAGAGTGATCCCTTGTACGGATTCTCAGCCTGCGGGCAATAGGGCACTCGCCAAGCTAGAGCGAGTGATCCCTTGTACGGATATCTTGTCTTGTCTTGTCTTGGGGTTTGGGGTTGGGTTGAGCGTGCGCACGGCAAGAGGGTCTGATCCCCCTCGAACCGTAAGGCGTGAACCCTTTCGTGTCTCACTTGTCTTGTCCTGCCTTGTTTCCGTCACGTCACGTCTTGTCTTGACACCTGTAGGTTAGTCCCGTAGTTGGTAGCACACGCTACGACTACTACTTGTCCCGTTTTACTTTCGTGCTGCGTTACTTCCTGTCGTGTTACTCTGTTATAACCACAGCATGTTAATCAACCAGTAAACTGTTGTGTAAAAGAACCTCAGCATGCTAATCAACCAGTAAACCGTTGTTTAAAGTTCGGTGCACTTGCAGTAAAGTCTAACCCTCCTTGTAGACTTTACCTGACGTACAGTTCCTTTTTCTTGGGTGCTGTACGTCAGGTATTTAGCCAGAGTTCGTGGACGAGGCAGACTCGCTGGAGTACGTGGAGCCGAGGACGTCGTCATCAGAGCACGTGTCTGACAAGGACCAGACCTTGAGGTCTTTTAGTCGCCACTTACAGAGGTTATTACTTTCAGTTTTCTTTTAGATAGTCTGTTGCCATGCTTAGGCTTCTTTTAGACTTTGTACCAGTTGGATATTATTTCTCCATGTAAATGAATGCAAATTTCCTTTTCCGTACTTTTGTTGTTTCGAACTATAATAATGCAAGAACCTGAAATTCTTTTAAAATGGTACATCTACAGACGCTTATTGGGTCCGGGCTCTTAGCCCTGGCCTAAGCGGGCCTCGTCACGTTTCGCTTCCGACCATTTTGGGAAGCGGGGCGTGACAGGTTTTAGTGTTGGCCCATGCAGGTCTTGCAAAAGTTCGGAACAATAAAAGTGCCGCATTCATTTGATATCCACGTACAAGTCTGAATTAGTTTCCCCGTCTTAGATAATAGGAAGACTTAGGTAGACGTCCCAGGTTGATAGTCGGACGTCTTGGTTAAGATTTAGTCGTCTCGTCCTAAATCTTTAGACGACCCGATGATTAGAACCTTTGTCCTTTAGCATCCCTCTGATCCGTGCAAATTTTTGTGCTATCGACCATAGGGTCCCATCGTAGCTCCTCACGATTCATATCTTACGCGTAATCTTCATGCGATCATTTTTCCTTTCTCTCAATTCTCGTGATAGTTTCCTAATGATCATCATTGATCCTTCGAATCCCTTCCCTGACCAATTCTACCTTCCCCAAAATTATTTTCGACTTTCCTTATTAAGTTTTCGCTCCAGATTGATTTCTTTGAAAACCCATATATTATATATTTAAAATTTGCTGTTTTGGATCGAGTTAAAACTTTTAATTGACTTGGAGCTTTCTTGGACGTAAATGTTTTAAGTCAATATCTCGTATTATTTGCCTTGTTTCCAAAATATATATATTACTTTTATAAACTACACAATATATTTCTACTATCTTGTATTTATTTTCAAAATTTCCCCTTTCCCAAAACCTGCTTCCTTTAAAAGTATTTTCGAAATTCATTAGTAAATTCTCCGCCGAATTTGACTTCTTTGAAAACTTTTATTAATTATTTAAAATTTCTTATTTTCGGTTAAGTTAACATTCTTTCGCGAATTTTGAAACCTTTCGGTCGTAAAAGTTTTAAGTTACGACCTCGTACTTATTTTCGAATCAGTATCCATCGAATTTTAGTTTTAAAACTTTGTTATTATTTCGGGAATTCAATATATCATTTTTTCTACCTACGAAATTATTTTAACCATTTACGTACGTACTTTAGAATATTTTTCTAAAACAAAGGGGGATTTTAAATTTCTTACATATAAACTTCTATATGTTCATCGTGCTCATACTTCAAGAACCTTTGTTTAAATTTATTTTTTTCATTTACAAAACAATCGCTACCTCATCCCACTTTTATTTCCTTTATTTCTTGTTTTCGAAACCCATTATTAAATTCTTCGCTCGGTTTAACTACCTTGAAAACCCGTTAT
Organism: Scilla litardierei; assembly: GCA_030789695.1. NCBI lineage: Eukaryota > Viridiplantae > Streptophyta > Magnoliopsida > Asparagales > Asparagaceae > Scilla > Scilla litardierei. The sequence goes on along the minus strand of CM061133.1, from coordinate 140,589,399 downwards.
TATATATATTTAAAATTTAATGCTTTTCGATTAAAAGTTCCTTCTTAGATTTTGAAATCTCCTTGGTCGTCAATTTTCAAGTTACTATCTGGAAATTATTTCAAATCGGTATCTTTCATATTTTCATTTTTAAAACCGTGTTAACATTTTGATAATTCAATTTATATTTTTCTGGACTACGAGATCTATTTCTGAATCACTTACCTTGCATACTTTTAAAATATTTTTTCTAAACTAGAGGGAACTTCAATTATTTTATTATTATATTATCTGTTCTATGTTTCTCGTGACCACATTTCAAAATCTTTGTGTAAACTTATTTTTCATTTGCAGAACAATCGTTTTACCCCTAACCAACTACCTCCTTATCTTGCCTTATTTGAACTCGCTCCTTCCGATCTTATTTCGTTCCGCTTTTGATTTAGTTTTCCTTCCTTCTTTTATCTAGACATCAGACCTTGTAGATATCCATGTGATCTCCGGTTTAGGAGTAGGCCCTTTGGTAGGTGATGTCGTCATGGTGCATGAGTTTAGGTAGAGTGCGTAGACCCATATGAATGTGTGTCATCTTTAGGATCCTGATGTTTGTTTCTTGTGTCTTGAATGTGTACTCAGCGTTAACCATGGTATGCTGGAAGTTGTCTGAATGACGGTATTCATACTTATATGAATGGCGTCATCGCAGGCAGATCCTTAGACTTAGTTTTAGTTTTAATGAATGGTTTATCTTGGTTGTATGTGACTGTATCAAAACTTTGTTTTTTTAAAACCAAATCTTTAAAGTTTTAAGACTAGCTCACAAGATCACAAATCACTTAACTTCCCTCATCCATTACCGCAACGTCACACGTTTTTCCAAATGTTTTAAAATATTTCTTTGGCCTTAAAGTCTCTCATTCTCTTCTCTTCTTTCTTCCTTAAACAAAACTTTTCATGTTTATGATTGTTATATTAGTTGGGACTAGCTATTATCATTATAGGATTTTGTTTGCAGGTAGGCTTGGAGTGAGATGAGTTTTATTATGGCAATGATTAATTGATTTTGGGGAACACAAGGATGATGGATTAGAATATTTTTTTTGGATGAAAAGAATGAACTGTCTCAGACTTATTTATAAAACCGAAGTGTGGCGGACTCAATAGAGAATACTGGTTGAATGAGATTATATGCGTGAAGATGAGAACTTATCAGAGTTGAGGCTTAGACGAATGGTGGATAGGGATGGCTATAGAGTATGATAGGAGTTAGGGTGATCATGAGAATGCGTAGAGCTTTTATTAGCATCGAGACAGATTGATGAATTGACGTGAGAAGACTTTGAGAATAACACGACGTGTGGAGATATATGGATGATTAGGCAGTCGGACTTAATATTGGTTGGGATTAGTTATAGTGAGTAGGATGAGGGGTAATTCTGACAGATCAAAATATTTGGTGGATGAATTTATGGGGAGATATGACGAGAATGTAATGAAGACACGACGATTGCTGATTGGTGAAGGTATTATAGGATAGACAAATGTTTTGTCTTGGATTGGTGGATGACTAGAATCGCGTTTTTTTGGAGATTTATTAATGTTGGGAAAAGGTTTAGAAATTCAAAAGATATTAATGAGCGATGATGATGCTTAGTGGAGTGGTACGATATCAGAAGATGTTATTATTTCTATGAGAACTTGGAGTTGGAAATTAGAACGGTAGTGATGGAACTATATTATTAGGAGGTGAGTTTAGTCGTGGCTTTGCCAGTGAAAAGATGGATTATGGGGTATTATTGAGGAACGTTGTTCGAAGTTACAGGATTAGAAATCTTTTTGAGTAGATATGATAGTCGCGGGTAAAAGTTTATATGGGTAATTATTACTAGTGTGAGTGATTCCGAGGGCGGAATCATTTCTAAGGTGGGTAGAATGTAACGGCCTGTTTCTATCGTACCTACTTCGTGTACGTGCTTTTGATCGTGCACGTGTTTATTTTAGACTTTATCTGTTTTGAACGTTTTTGTGTGATATGTCGTCGTGATCGTCTCTGAAAGTATTAGATTGCGAAACGACTTTGGAACGACATATCTCGAGTCGTTCTTCCGCGATACTAACTTATTTGACGTGACGTCGCGACTTTCTGTTTTGACGCGAGACGTTTCTATTTTTAGTTTCGTCCTTCGACGTCAAAATTTAAATCCGTCTTCTCCACTCTCTTTCTTTAGTCGTCCCGAACACCCCAGAATTATTTTATAATTTTTGGACTAAATTTGACCTATTTTCTATTTTTTGAAAGCTTTAAATAATTTTAAAACCTATTTTTATAAAAGTTTTAATTACAATAAAATTACTATATTATAATAACGTATTAAAGAATTTTTAGGCAAAATTTTAGAATTTTTGGCCGCACCCATTTTGCGTGAGGGAGAGGAGAGCAATTTTAAATTATATTAATTATTTTAATTATTTTAATTACGATTTTCTTAACCCAAACCCAAACCCTAACTCTTTTATATTTAAATAAACCCTAGGCTAGGTTATTTTCGCAGCCACACAAACCCTAGCCGTCAAAAAAACCCCTCCCGACGTTCGTCGCAACGTTGCGACGATCGCAACGTGCACGACCGGAGCTCTCCCCCGCAATTCCCAGCGCACGACCGGAGCAAGCCCCCGCATCGCCACTTGCAGCGCCCGCTGCATCGCCTCCCCCGCTGTCGCCCGCTCCGACCGAGAGCACCGCTCGGTCAGACCGAGCGCCCGCTCCGCACAACCGCTTGGCCCGCTCCGCTGCACCCCGCTAGCGCTTGACCGAAGCCGCTCCCCGCTCCGACCGAGAGGCCGCCCCGCACCCGCTCTCCGCACCGCCTCGTTGCAAGTTGCAACGTTGCAACTTGGCCCGCCCGCTGCGACCGATGGGATCTGTCGGTCAGACCGACGGTTCTCCTCGCACCCCCGCTGCAACCGACCCCGCTGCGCTGCATCAGCGTCCGACCGAGAGCTCCCCTCGGTCTGACCGAGGGAACTCTCCGCACCGACGGTGTCCGACCGACCAAACTTCGTCGCAAGTTGGTTTCTCCCACACCAACTCCTGTGGTGGGCCCCCCAAGTGCTCCTGAGGTGTTATGGGCCCCCTTGGACCCCTAGCACTGCAGTGGGCCCCACTTGGACGTGCTACTTCGCGAATTTGCCGTCTACGACGATTGCGACACGTCGTAGGCCTTCGTCGCAAGTTTGGACTTTTGGAGAATCGTCCGAGGACCAGATCTGAAGCTGTGGAGTGCTCCGATCAGACACGACATCCATTCTACGGCAAACTCCAGTTCAGGTTGGTTCCCCGAAACTCGTAGAAACCCCCACAATAGCTGACTGAACCCTAAACTAAAAACCGTCAACTTGAACTAAATTTAATTTTCAGCTCCTGTAAAACGTTGTACGAACATAGAAAATCGACGAACGGACTAATATGACTGTGCACATAGGATAGATCGTCGATTAGGTTGATACATCAAAAAGTGACTTTTGACGAATAGGATAGTCCCGAAAACCTAGAAACGAAACCTAATAGGACTTGATGAATTTGAGACCTGACATCGTCGCCGTGGCGATATTTCAGACGGACTTCTGAGGACGAGACGCTTGGACGAGACGCTTGGACGAGACGCTTCGAGAGGACGACGCACTCGCCGTTTCAGGCAAGTGTACCCACTTGCGTTTTTGACCGTGCTTTGTTCTTAGGTTGCTAGAACTATTAGACTGTGAATGTATAGAACCGGACGTGAAATGATAGCGTCCGGGACGACTCTTGACGGCTCAGACTAGACGACGAAGTCTGAGCCTGACAACAACAATTTTTGATGCTGTAGGGCTATCATGTGTGTGCGTGTGTGTGGACACCCTAGAATAACCTTCCCTGTCGTGTCACGTCACGTCCCGTCTTGCACAGCCCGCTGGGCAATATGGCACTCGCCGAGTGATCCCTTGTACAGACTCACAGCCTGCGGGCAATAGGGCACTCTCCAAGTTGAGAGAGTGATCCCTTGTACGGATACACAGCCCGAGGGCAATAGGGCACTCTCCAAGCTAGAGAGAGTGATCCCTTGTACGGATTCTCAGCCTGCGGGCAATAGGGCACTCGCCAAGCTAGAGCGAGTGATCCCTTGTACGGATATCTTGTCTTGTCTTGTCTTGGGGTTTGGGGTTGGGTTGAGCGTGCGCACGGCAAGAGGGTCTGATCCCCCTCGAACCGTAAGGCGTGAACCCTTTCGTGTCTCACTTGTCTTGTCCTGCCTTGTTTCCGTCACGTCACGTCTTGTCTTGACACCTGTAGGTTAGTCCCGTAGTTGGTAGCACACGCTACGACTACTACTTGTCCCGTTTTACTTTCGTGCTGCGTTACTTCCTGTCGTGTTACTCTGTTATAACCACAGCATGTTAATCAACCAGTAAACTGTTGTGTAAAAGAACCTCAGCATGCTAATCAACCAGTAAACCGTTGTTTAAAGTTCGGTGCACTTGCAGTAAAGTCTAACCCTCCTTGTAGACTTTACCTGACGTACAGTTCCTTTTTCTTGGGTGCTGTACGTCAGGTATTTAGCCAGAGTTCGTGGACGAGGCAGACTCGCTGGAGTACGTGGAGCCGAGGACGTCGTCATCAGAGCACGTGCCTGACAAGGACCAGACCTTGAGGTCTTTTAGTCGCCACTTACAGAGGTTATTACTTTCAGTTTTCTTTTAGATAGTCTGTTGCCATGCTTAGGCTTCTTTTAGACTTTGTACCAGTTGGATATTATTTCTCCATGTAAATGAATGCAAATTTCCTTTTCCGTACTTTTGTTGTTTCGAACTATAATAATGCAAGAACCTGAAATTCTTTTAAAATGGTACATCTACAGACGCTTATTGGGTCCGGGCTCTTAGCCCTGGCCTAAGCGGGCCTCGTCACGTTTCGCTTCCGACCATTTTGGGAAGCGGGGCGTGACAAAATATATGAGCTCCTAAATCTCAGATTCACCCATAATCCCTATATCTCCACGTAACCTCACAAATGAGTCTTCTTTAAGAGGTTTAGTGAAGATGTCGGCTATTTGTTTTTGGGTTTCAATTTACTCTAAGATGATATCCTTCTTAGCTACATGAATATTTATAAAATGGTGTCTCACATCTATGTGTTTGGTACGAGAGTAGTGTACCAGATTTTCGGAAAGACATATTTCACTTTGGTTATCAACCATGATAGGGCATGTATCACAATTGACACCGTAGTCTTTGAGTGTGTGTCTCATCCAAAGGACTTGTGCACATGCAAGACACACAGCACTCTATTCCGCTTCAGTCATGGACAATGATACCAAGTTCTGTTTCTTGGAAAACCAAGAAACAAGGGAATTTCCTTGAAAATGCAAGTGCCACTAGTACTCTTCCTATCGAATTTGCATCCGACAAAATTGGCATGATTATTTAAGATTAACTCATATGTGCTAGACTTAGGGCAAAGTAGACCATAATCTAGTGTATGATTGAGATCACGAAAAATTCGTTTAACCGCAATCAAGTGTGACTCCTTAGGTCTAGCTTGATATCTAGCACAAAGACATACGGAGAACATAATATCGGGCATACTAGCAGTTAAATAAATTAAGCAATCGATCATACCTCGATATAGACGAATGTTTACATCTTTCCCGTTCTCATCCTTGTGTAGATGGGGTTGTCGTACTCATAGGAGTCCGTTTACTTGAAGACGATTCCATCCCGAATCGCGTGATAAGATCCCCGGTGTACTTTGTTTGATGTATGAAAGTCTCATCCTTCATTTGCCGAATTTATAGTCCAAGAAAGTAGTTGAGCTCACCCATATGGCTCGTCTCGAATTCATCCTTCATAGACTTAGAAACTTCTTGGCAAAGATTAAAGTTAGTACAACCAAATATTATATCGTCTACATACACTTCAATTAAAAGAATGTCATTTTAATAATCTTTAATGAAAAGAGTTGAATCAACTTCACCGATTTTAAAATCTAAATCTAAAAGAAATGTTTTGAGTCGATCATACCAAGCTCTAGGAGCTTTTATCAACCCTTATAATGCTTTCTTAAGTTTGAAAACATGGTTTGAAAATTTTTCATGTATGAAACCGGGTGGTTGAGAGACATAAACTTCTTCATTAATGATACCATTTAAAAATGCACTTTTAACATCCATTTCATGTAAATTAAAATTTTTATGAGATGCGAAAGATAAAAGCAACCTAATATCTTCTAATCTAGCTATGAGGACAAAGGATTCTTCAAAATCAATACATTCCTCTTGCCGATAGCCTTAAGCTACTAACCTTGCTTTGATCCTTGTGATGACCTCGTTCTCATCTGTCTTGTTCTTAAAAATCCATTTGGTCCCAATGACTTGGTGACCATTTGGAAGAGGAACGAGCTCCCAAACTCCATTTCTTTCAAATTACATGAGCTCCTCTTCCATCGCAACTATCCACGAACTATCTTCACAAGCTTCTTAGATGTTCTTTGTCTCAATGGTAGAGACAAAAGCGCAATGTCATCAATCCTTAACCTTGTTCAGACACCCACACTAATGTCTCCAATAATTTGGTCATGTGGGTGGTTACGAACGATCGGATAAGCTTTGTGAGTACTTGGATAACTTGGACTATCCTTAACATTTTCATTAGAATTTTTTGTCTCAATAGTAGAATCATTAATTTTAACATTACTAATGGAATCACATAAAACATCTACACTATCATCGATAACATAAGGAATATCAAAATTTTCATAAAATGACACGTGTAGTGATTCCTCGATCGTTGAAGAGGTTTTGTTGTATATCGGTAGGCTTTGCTACGTGTGGAATATCCAACAAAGATTCATTCATCGGATCTTGGATCAAATTTATCTAAGTTACCATATGTGTTCTTTATAAAACATTTTGAACCAAAAACATGAAAATATTTAACTTGCGGCTTTTTATCATAAAATAATTCAAAACAAGTATTTTTCGTTCGAGGCCTCACTAAGATCCTATTTAGCACATAGTATGCCGTGTGCATCGCCTCCGCCCAAAATTGTAGTCCAAAATGACTATCATGAAGAATGGTGTGTGCAAACTCAATTAGGATCATATTCTTTCTCTCAACAACACCATTTTGAGGTGGTGCGCGGGAAAAAGAAAAGTTGCGAGTAATCCCGTTGTCATCACAAAACTTAGTGAAAAAATTCATTCTAGAATTCTCCTCCATGATCACTACGAATAGTGATAATGGTGGTTTCTAAGAGATTTTGAATTTTTTTTGCAAATATAGTAAACTCTTCAAAAGCTTCATTTTTATTGGTTAAAAAATGAAACCCAAGTAAATCTAGAGAAGTCATCTACGACTAATCCATAATGAGCATTACCTAAAGATGCAGTTCTAGTTGGCCCAAATAAATCTAAATGAAGTAATTCTAGGGGCCTCTTAGAAGTTATGCCATCTTTAAGTTTAAAAGACGATTTACTTAGTTTACCTCTTTGACATGAATCACAAAAGTTTTTCTTACTAAAAGAAATCTTTCGAAAACCTTTGACATGATCATGCTTAGCTAACTTATAAAAGTGCTTAAAATGAACATGACCAAAACGGCGATGCGATAATAGTTATTCATTTGTATTAGCAACTAAGCAATGTTCTATAGTTTTAGGCAAGCTCAAATAATAAATATTTTTACGCCTAATACTGGTAAATAAAACATGCGAATAATTATCAACAATATTACAAATACCATCTCCAAAGTTAACCTTGTAACATTTGTCACAAAGTTGACTTATGGAGATAAGATTATGACATAAACCACTAACTAAATAAACATTTGTAATAAGTGGTTTGGAAGGATTACCGATTTTGCCTACTCCAATGATGGTTCCCTTTTGATCGCCTCCAAAAGTGACCGTTGCACCATCCTTGATGCGAACCACTTCTGAGAGCAATATGGGATCTCCCGTCATGTGTTTGAAGCAACCGCTATCGAGTATCCAACCTTTTCTTTTAAACCCAATATGTCTATTATTGCTCTATGTCTTATTCTTGGGTACCTACATAGTATATCATCTGCTCATGACACCAAAACTTGTTGGGTCCAATGGGATTGGCCCTTTGGAAACCAAGTCCAAGTGGACTTTGACTTCCCAACATAGTTACCACTATTTATCACACTACTAAAATAAGAATTGACATAAGCATTCCTATCATTTGTGTTAGTGTTTTTGGGACCCCAAATTGTGTATGTTTTGGGTATCCTATTCCTAGTTGCATGCTCATTTGGTTGAGGTCTATGTGGAGCATGCTTCTTAGGAGCATGAGATCTAGCATATGAAGGTAGAGGTGGATAAGTATGAGACATATATGGATTATGTGCAAATTAAGGAGCACGCATATTATATGAAGCATATGGAGCATGCATGTAATGTGGTGGTTGAGCGTGAGCATACATTGGAGGATTATGTGTATGAACATATGAATGTGTAGGAGCACGTGCATGAGTATTTCTCCAGTGTGAGTTTGCACGTTTTCGTGGGTGTGGAGCATAAGATGTGGCATAAGTGTCCACATGTGAAGTTGGAAATTTCCTACGTGTATGAGTGTTAGTGTACATATAGGCATGTCCTTTCTTTTGGTTTCCACCCTTATTGGGTTTCTTGCCAAAAGAAGGAGAGTTGAAGTGGTGGCCTTCTTGGTGGGTTTGCTATCAATAGTGTTTTTGACACCACTAGTGGATGCACTGGAAGATGGACTCCCAAAATCTATAGTTACACCACTATATGAGGTGCGAGGTTTGGATGCATTTGCTTCGACATAACCAAGTCCAACACGATGTATGGCCGAAAATTGGTTTGAAAGAAATTCATCCAATTGACCTTTCCCTTTGTTAAATCTCTTAACTTGGGAGGACATGAGCTCATATTTCTCCATAAGGGAAGAAATATCAGTATCCAAAGTGGACACACGTGTTTTGAGCTCGTGCACTTGGGTTTTAAGAGAATCATTCTCAATACGCAATTGTGTATTTTGTGAAACTAGATCAACACTATCTTTAGAAGAACCGTGATCTAGTTGAGACTTGAGGAAATTCACCTCATTTCTTAATGTGCCATTTTGAGAAATCAAATTGGCTTTCTCAAGTCTAAGAGTGTCAACAATGGTGTCATTGTTGGTAATGCATGTCATGGATGATTTACTAACATTTGATTTCTTCAAATTTGTATATCTAAGCATAATAGATTGATACTTAAAAAATAATTCTTCCTTTGCGATACAAAGTTCATCCATAGTTAACTCGGGTTCATCATTCTCACTATCGCTTCCATTGGAGAATGTATCTTCTAGGGCCATGAAGCATATATGTGCACTCTCACCCTTCTCATCCTCGAATTCACTCGAGAAATCACCACTTGAGTCATCGAAAGTCCCAACAAGTCCTTTTTTCTTGTCCTTCTTGAATTTGTCGGACTTGTAGTACTTTGGTACTTTCCACTTTTCTTTGTTTCTTAGTATTGGACAATCCTTCTTGATGTGCCCTGGATTGTTACACTTAAAACAAAGAGAAGATGAATTGTTAGTGGAATAAATTTAAGATTTGGAAGGGAATTTACCTTTGCAAAAGAAGCATTGGAACTTCTTCGCCATTTGCACCATTTCTTCCAAATCCATTTCGTTCTCGGATACATCACTATCAGAGGATGAAGAGGTAGCCTTGAAAGATAACACTTTCTTCTTTGCCTCCGTTGGGTTCATCATAGCTCTAATCTTCATTCAATTCTCCCTTCGGACTTCGTAAGACATGAGACTACCGATGAGATTCACCACGGTATAGTTCTTCATGTCATTGACCTCCTCAATGGCAATAGCCATTCTTTCCCATTTTAAGGTCATTCCCATGATTATCTTTCTCACCTTTTCTTGTTGTGTGTATACTTGACCGAGAGATTCAATCTCATTGGTGATGTCGGTGAAACAACTATACATCGTAGCAATGTTCTCACTTTCCTGCATATGAAACATGTCGAAGTTTTGTATAGAAACATATAATTTTGACAATTTTACCTTGTTCATCCCCTCGTGGGTGAAGACAAGATGGTTCCATATTTGATATGCACTCTTTCATGTGCATATCTTATTGAACTCATCACAATGACAAGCGTTCATTTCTTTGGCATTGTTCACCTCGGCGGACTTCTCGGCGGGAGTCCATTTGTCGAAATCTTCTTTGGTGGGATCAACGTACTCCTTATGGAGGGTTCTCCAAAGAGAAGCACTCCTTAGGAATGTCTCCATCCGGCACTTCTAATAGCCGAAATTCGTGACATTGAAACGCAGAGCACGGACCGTTGATTGTCCTTCGAAAACGATAGAAGCTCCATCATGATCGTGATTGTTGTACGAAGGAGGTGGAGGGACGTTGTTGTCGTTGGATGCCATAACTATAAACCTTATGCTCTGATACCAATTGTAAGGATCCTGGCTATGAGGAAAACACTAGAAGGGGGGTTGAATAGTGTTTATAAAATTTAAACGATAGTTATATCAATTTAAATCCATAACCAACTATAATGGCGGAAATATAAATATCCCAAAATGAAACAAGCTAACACAAAGGATGTTTCAAGGGTTCGGATTACCCAAGTCCAACCCCGACTTGTTCCTGGTAATCCTATGTCCCTTCCACCCAGATACCTCCGGATACTCAAGTTAGAACCCTAACTTGAGGTTTCCTTTAAACCCACTTGTAGCAACCCTATAAGTGTAATCGACCAACAATCGATGTCCTTGAGAGAAAGCCCTTGTACTTATCTTCACCAAAGCTTGAAGCTCAGATTTGGTTTAAGTGGGAAGACACGATTGTAGTTGAGATTTCTAGGGCTTGAGACTTGAGTAAGAGAGAACTTGAGAGATTGAGCTATGAATGAATGCAAAGTATTCAAGTGGTTCAAGAGAGCTCCAATGGAATATTAGGAGACCCTTTTTATAAGTTCTCTAAACCCCTCAAAAAAATACCCAAAACCCCCTTGAAATCCGTCTGGAAAAAGACAACGGATAGAAAATATGCACCAGACAGTCGACTGATGAAGAACTCACAGTCACCTGCTGCACTGTGTCAGAGGGTAGGTGAGAATACAAACGGTAACTTACCACGTAGGACAGTCGACTGAAGATGGTCGGACATGTGCCTGTAACCCAACAGGCGACTGAGAAACCTTCTACATGTGACTGACTAATTAAGTGCGTAAGTGGTGAAAACTCAGGAAATATTGGGAGGACATGACAGGTGACTGCAGAAGCATATACATGTGACTGTTCCATGGGCAGGCACATGGTAAATCCTTCTTACATCGCCTGTAGACGTAAGTGTGAAAGTTATCAAAACTTGGAAAGTTTGACAGGTTGGGACAGGCAACTGTAGAAGCATATACAAGTGACTGTGCCATGAGCAAGAACTTGTAAATCCTTCTTACATCTCCTGTAGACGCAAGTGCGAAAGTTGACAAAACTTTGGAAGAATGGCAAGGATAGAAGTCGACTGATTAAAGAGTCACATGTTCCTGTAGCTGGACAGGCGCATGTACATAGTACCTCGGTCGACCGAAGAGATTAATAATAGAAGGCCCAGAATATCAAGTGAAAAAGTATGTGCATAACATACGACTGGAGAATAAATCTCAGGCGCCTGTATGGAGACAGGCGCATGTAAATCGTTCAACAGTCGCCTGGTAGAACTCCAAATTGTACATGCTTGAGAATCAATAATTGAAGGCCAAGGAAATGAGTTCTAATTGTTTCCAAGGATAGAATGGAAGATGTGTGTGTGCTCCAACATAATTCTACTTATAAGCTACATTCTAGAAAGAAAGAAGAGGAGAATAAGAATATTACATTTGATTTGCTTCTCTTCTTTCTATAGGAAGATCTTGTGAAGTCTTTTTGAAGCTATAATCTTCATCTTCGATCATCCAATCCACTTTACGAGCTTTGATTATCCTTGAGTGACATCATTGCTAATTGTTCTTCATGATATGTTTAGGCAAAGGATTAACTGCAAGTATGGAATTAGTCACAAGTATTTATGTTTTGCTCATCATCAAAACCAAGTAGGGAGAATCCAATACTCAACAAAATCTATTACAATGAATGCTATTTCAATGAATTTGATTATCTCTAATTGCATGGATAGTGAGTACTCATTCATCTAGGGCCATGGGTTGAACCCCATTGGATGTAGCTATGTATTAGTAAATCATTACTTCGTTGTTGAATACTTGAGAATGAGGGGTATGTTAGGATGATTAATATCAATGCAAATCGATTTTCTCCTTCGTGGGTAATTAGATTAATCAAAGACGGAAGCCAGGGTTAATCTAGGTTTTCAATCCCTACATTGATCGATACTATCGATGCAGCTGATGGGAGTCAGGCATCGATCAGAGCCCTCCTAACATATATTCAAATCCTAATCCACAGAAGTGGCATGAAGGAATAATGAGGACATTCATCGGACGTAATGCATCTAACGTGTATCAGTACAGGACGAAAGTCGGTATCGATACAAGTGAGGCAGTCCTTTTATGCACCACGGAAGTGGGGGGATATGAGAATACCCTTTGGTTAGACGACCTCTCCCGAATCTCATGAATTCAACAATCGGTCAATCGTAATCAATCCTATTTTTAGTCCAATGGTGGGGATACCTAGGTCCTAGAGCTTTTCTTTATTTGATATTTTCTATTAGTTTTCATAACTCCTGACATCATACCGATTGCGTAGCTATCATACTTAGTGAGAAACTAGTAATCAACAATTACCTCCCATAGGACGACTCGTACAATGCTACAACAACACCGTGCGCTTGCAGATTATAAATGTTAAAGTGAGACAACAACGAACAAGCTTTTGGTGCCGTTGCCAGGGAGGCATGGCTTGATATTAGTTTCAACCTTTGTTGATAGACTGTGTATTTTTCTTTTTATTTTTATCTTTTTCTGCTATTGACTTTTGGTGCTATTGACGTTTTCCTTTGGTGTAACCCTTTTGTGTACGCATAGGAGACCGTAGGATATTGCGGATTTGCATCCACTAGATCCTGAAATCGAAGCCACCGCACATAGGTGCAACGCCGAAAGGAAGAGGAAACTAGCACTAGGATCAATGGAAGAGAATCACAATCCACCACCTACTCTGTCCAACAATGATCCACCTCCTGCTAGGTCCCTCATGGACTTCTCTATGCCCTTCATGGGTCCACGTCGAGCATATTGAGGCCACCTGTGGAGGCCAATAACTTTGAACTAAAGCCATCGTTGATAAGTTTCATCTTGTAGGATCAATTTGGAGGATCATCCATGGAGAACCCCAACGACCACCTGAATGCCTTTCTTGAGATGATGGACACACTCAAAATGAATGGCGTCACTAGCGACGCTATTAGGCTAAGACTCTTTCCCTTCTCACTTAAGGATAAGTCTAAGGACAGGCTTAGAAGCCATGATCCCGATACTTTTTCTACATGGTATAATCTTTAGTGTGCATTTCTAACCAAGTTTTTTCCGACAGGAAAGACCGTGAAGATGCGCAATGAGATCACATCATTCACCCAGTTTGACCAAGAGTCGTTGTACGTAGCGTCAAAAATATTCAAGGATATGCAAAGAAACTGCCCACATCATGAAGTGCCGGACTGGCTCATGATCCAAGGTTTTTACAACGGACTCTAACGAGAAGTGAAGATGAGTATCGACTCCGCTGCTAACGGGGCGATGATTTCAGCATAATATTACCTTTTCCCCTTATTGGACTCCAATTTGTGCATACATAAGTGTTAAAATAGCTCTAGTATAGTTATATTGAGAAAATCATATAATATTAGAGCCTAATCTCATAGTTTACACAATTATCAATTTTTGTGAACTAATTTGTGCTTCTTTATAATTTCCAGAGTAGAGCTCGAGCTCACGATTCCAACGGCTGTTTATTCCTATTTTTCAGAGCTCGAGGGAATTTTCTACAATTTTTAGAAGCCAAACAGTTCAAAGAGAAAAAGAAATAAAAAGAAATAAAAAAGATTTAAAAACCCCCCAACGGGCCGGCCCGCTTGGCCGGCCCGTGCGCACGCGCCGGCCCGCTTCATGCGGGCTGCTTCAGGCAGCAAGGAAAAAAAGAGGCGCGCGCGCAAAGCATCTCCCGCTCGAATGAGCGGGATTTTCTCCCTTCGCAGCCCGCGGGTCTGGCTGCTAAGCAGCCCGACCCGGCCTCCTTTCGCACCTAGGCATGCATGGATTCTGATGCGGGCGCGGGCGCGGATCCAACCCACCAGAGCACAAAAACAGACCCGCAATGTTCTTTAAAGTGCATTTGATGCATTTCTTGATGGATTTTGATGAATTTGGATTTGATTTTGATCAGAATTCGAAGCTGAATGTGACTCTTCATCTTATTTTTATGATCAGCAGCTCAAGGGGCAGAATTTGAAGGATTTCATGGAGTTATTTATATTGATTATGGGAAAGATGAAGAGCCAAACACATTAAACCCCATGAAGAGTGTAAAGCATATAAATAGGTGTTTTCTCTTGAGCTATTATCATCAGATTTTTTGTGTAATCTTCTCCTATATTTCTGATTTTAGAGAGAGTATTGTGGGTTAGTTTAATAAAATTTCTAGAAGAGGAAGAAGGTGTTCATGTGCAAAGTTTGAAGGGTATAAATTGGTGATATCAACTCTCAAACTCTTTTGTTATCTTTCAAGTTTCTTTTCATATAAATAAAATAATGTTTTCATTGTTTATATTCTTTTCTATTTTCAACATGAATAGCTAAATTTTATTTGTGCATGATATGGCGTAGTTAGGAAACACGTTTTGTGTTACTTTGGTTAAATTTTAAAGTTGTCACTTTCACGTTTTTAAAGTTATAATCTTAATTTAAACTCTTCTCTTTCATTCTCCAAAAGATTATGAATGAGATGATGATCATCCCACAAGGGTGAGTTTTGATCTTCCCAAAAGGAAGGTTCTTCCTTTATTTTAAAAAGATTATCATTTTAGCAACAACTTTTATCGAATTTGTTCTTTAATCCTGACAAGGGTATTTTCCGATGACTTTCTCTCAAAAAGAGGCGTCATTGAGTTATCTTTAATCAACCAAATTAACTCAAATTATGTATCCTAATGAACCCATATCATGTACATACTTCTCACAAATATTTTCATAAACAAAAACGTTTTGTTTCTTTCTCACTTTTTCATTAATTATTAAAAAACCATAATCAAACCCATAAAACCACCATCATCAAAAGTAGTAGATTCTCTACGACGAGTTTTCACTTGATTTAAGCTTTGTGATTGCAACAGGTTTTCTCCTGAGGATACGATATCCGGACTCCCGGAACTTTACTACTTGCACGAACTCTTATGCTTGAGAGTAACACATTTTTGGGTGAGGCATGCGATAATGAGCAAGTCTCCCGAGGAAGCCAAGAAGATGTTGGAGGACATGGCCGCCAACAACTACTTATGGAGCAATGAGAGAGCTACCTCCAAGAGGGGAGGTAAGTATGAACTAGACGATGTTTCCATGCTTTCTGTTAAATTTGATGCATTGATGAAATAGTTGTCTATGTTGGGACTAGGTGCTGCTAAACCGCCTATGGTGGCATTTTGTGAGTTGTGTGGCATGCAGGGATATCCAGGAGACGAGTGCCCATCTACTCTAGCAACTCCACAAGGAATGAACATCGAGCAAGATAACGCTCTTTACAGGAACAACCCAAGATAACCCAACAATCCCTACTTGAACACGTTCAACCAGTGATGGAAGAACCACCCTAACTTCTCATATATGTGTGGAGGATTACAGCCACAAGCACTGTTCCTGCAGAAGTTGCAACCAAATGCATCGCCACAAAATTTTCAAGCTCTTAACCAACTACCACCCCCTCCCCCTCTTAAATAAAATCTGAAAAAAATGATGGAGAGTTATATTGCAATGCAGGGACAAAAGAATGATTACTGCCAGTCATCCATCGAACAACTCGTCACAGGCCAACAGTCGATGGAAACATAAGTTGTGCAGCTAGCACAACAGGTGGCACATCTGAATAGACCACAAGAGAAAATGATGGGGAAACCAGAGCCTAATCTACGGGGACATGTTAACGCTATCACAACGATGACTGGTAAACAAATGGAAGACCCTATCATGCTAGCATATGAGAAAAGGGAGGCTAAAGTTGAAGTAGATCCCCACATTGAAATTGAAATTGAGAAGGATGACGAGGTAGGATCACCAACAATGGAACCACCTAAGGAGAAAGAAGCTGAAAACCCCGACGGAGACACCTCAAAGGAACCTCCAAGAGTCTACATTCCGAAGGTGCCATTCCCATCGAGATTGGCGAAGGCAAAGTTAGAAGAAAAATATGGGAAATTTTTCAACATGCTAAAGCAACTACACATCACAATCATGTTCCTTGATGCCATCTCGGAGATCCAGTCATATTTCAAGTTTCTGAAAGAGCTGATAACCACTAAGGGAAGGAGGGAGAAGGTCGTGTTGTCAATGGAGTATAGTGCCATCCTTTAGAGAAAGACGGTAGAAAAGCTGGAAGATCTGGGAAGCTTTACCATCCCTTGCGCTATGGGAAACGTCACAATAAAGAGAGTGATATGCGACCTAGGAGCAAGCGCTCAGGATGGGAGCACTAAAGCTGATTAGAATGACTCTACAGCTTACCGATAGATTGATAAAGTACCCTGTAGGGATATTCGAAGACGTGCCAGTGAAAGTCGTAGATATTCTTGTTCCATGTGACTTCGTGATCATGGACATGCCCAAGAATGCCCACATACGCATAATTTTAGGCCGACCATTCTTGGCCACCGCAGAAGTACTAATTGACGTGAAGAGAGGGGAGTTGTCCCTCAATGTTGGCAAAGAGAAGATGGAGTTTGACCTCCAGAGAAGCATGAATGAGTTTATGGAAGATGATCATTGCAACAACGTTGACCTTCTTGAGGAAATGATCGAAGAAACAGTATCAGAGGACGTACTCCTAACCCCCACGGAAAAGCTATTGTTCACAAATTCTAAACATGAAGGGGAATGGGAGACATCTGCCCTCGCAAAGAGGTTCAACAATGCATCGAAAGAAGGGGTCAATGAAGAATATTCAAGATCACATCCAACCGACCCCGAGGAGCTGAAGATCAAGAAATTATGCAATGCATCGCCAAGCATCATCAATGAGAAGCATGAAGCAAGAGTAAACTTGAATCTCTCCACCCAGGAACACCATGAACGCATCAACAAGGGAGTCGAGCTAAAGACTTAAAACAAGCGCATCTTGGGAGGCAACCCAAGTTCTTAACTCTTTTTAGTTTTCATTTTCATTTTTATCTTAGTTAGAATAGATACATTTAGATATAATAAACCAATCCCCAAAACCGAAAACTTATTCAAAATATTTTCATTGCAGGAAGGAAGAATGTGACCGTGTGGGATACCCCACACGGCCGCGTGGAGGAGAGCACACGGAGCAGAAATTGAAGCTACAGATTTTAGACAACGCGGTCGCGTGAAGGTGTCACAAACGATCGTGTTAAATGGAGCCAAGAAGAAGTATTTTGAAGTTTGGAAAATCAAGACGCGGTCATTTCGATGGGATGACGTGGTCGTTTCGATGAGACGACGTGGTCGTGTAGATCGGTCAAATCTCTAGAAATTTTGGCCCATTTATCCACTCACGACACGGTCGTGTCATCCAAACTACTTGACCGCATCAAACCCATCTTCAAATCCAATTCCCCACTTCATAATCCTTCTTTAAACATTCGCTTAAGCCTAATCGAAACGACTGTTTCACCAACACTCAACCAAGGCCAAAATCTTAACCTAAATGGCACGGCTGTGTAAAAAGGCCAAATCTCTGGAATGTTGTCCCCAATTTCCCACTGACGACACGGTTGCATCACTTCATCGACGTGAACACGTTGTTCTAAACTTTGGCCTTCCAAAATCCTTAACGACGTAGTTGATATGCCATCGACGCAACCACGTCGAATCGCCCGTGTCACATGTAAACCCCTATGGTTCTATTCATCTGAAGCGATGCGGTCGATCCTTAAACGATGTGACCGTTTGGACCAACCATATCGCTCGTTTATATATATCCCAGAACTCAAAATGTCTGAGTTTCACTTCAATCCTTTGAGACGTTTCGACTTCTCTTCAATTCCTTTTCTTCTCCGACCACTTAAACAACTCCAATAGCTCATCATCTTCCAAATTCAACCCTCATACACTACTCATCACCTCCAAACCCTCCTCCATCATCTTCGTCTTTATCGAAACGGTCGAAGAGCAAACCCTAAATGGTCGATTGGAGGATTTGTGTCGATTTCAATATGACGTGGGCCGATTGATAGCTTTGGGGACTTCAACCAAAGTGTGGGAGAATCACCATCACAGTGAGGAGTTTCATTTGATTGGGTACCCTCATTCCTTAGTCTTCGTTTTCAATTTTCACCCAAGCTTATCCAATTTGCTCGCTAAAATTCGCAATTTGTGTGGATTCGTCATGTGCACTCATTCACACACACACTTCACTGCAAAACGACTCCACATACACGATGCCCCCATGACGTGGTAAGCGTCTTGCACCCCCACGAGGAGATGCACAAGGGAGAAACTTACGAGCAAGCACATCCACAACTATTGCATCCACATCCACTGCACCCCCTGCACCACTTACCATTCCATCTCCACAAATAGACACATTCGGGATCATCTTCGCAAATGAACGTCAATGAGAGGTCTTTTTATCCATTTCTTGGTGAACCATTATTCCTACTAAGTTTCCAAGCATCTCCATCTGAACTCTCTAGGTCTCATCGAGGGTGCTCAGACCCTCCTGCACAACGAAGGATAGAGTGATTTCATGGAGTGTGAGGCACGTACCTATAAGAGACTCACACTAGAGTTTCTTAGTTCACTCAATCATTAACCCTTCAGTTTTTCTTTTCGCTTGATGAACAAGGACAATGTCATGTCCTATGATTCCTCGAACAACCTTTTCTAGTGGCCCATGGCTATCACCCCTAGTGCATTTAGGTATAATGGAGGTGTCCCGAAGCTTATGACTCAAATACCTTCTGGGGACAGATCACTAGCCAGCCACCCTTCCTTGTCACTAGGGCTAATGCATCCTCTATCATTCACTCATGCATTTGCATAGTCCATCACATCATAGCGAACTCCATTTTCTACAGGGAGGAGACTGGCCAAGTCTCGCAAAGAGATCTTTTCTTTCTTTGGGCCATGACCCAACCCCCAAAAAGTCCACGATAACGACATCACTTTCCCTCGATATCTCATTCATGCCGGTTCAGATTTTGGGTATAGATTTTTCCACATGCTCAGTAGCCCCCACGCTAAGATTTGTTGCGAAGGGCTTATCACGTTCATTGCCAATCACCCTCACGTATCCTTCCAGATCCCCGAAGATATGATGCCTGTCATTGGCCCCACCTCATTAGATCTCTCTGTCCTCACAAATATGCATATAATTAGGGAGATAGGGGACGAGAGACTTCAGTGGCTTTACAGGCCTCTTTCCACCCCTTACACCACAGTCCCCAATCCTAATCACTTCAGAATAGATGGAGCCTTGCAGTGGGCATTTCCACCATATCCAAACCTTCATGCTGCTGCCCAATCCTAGCTTGCACATGCCCAACCTTAGCCCCATCCCGTTTAGATCCCAACCATTCCCCATCTTTCTGCTACACACTCAGGCCCCATCAAGCCTCCACCCCAGACATCCATACGTTAGTTTTCACGAAGATATCACCCACATGGTAAGGGTACTAGCCACACTCCTCCTTCACCCTTATCCACTCACGAGAGACTCACACGAGTGGAGGAGGCCCTTCGAGACTTCAAAACCACCATGACTAGCTCCCTGACCAAACTTTGGTCCTTGGTAGACGGCCTCACATCCATTGTCACGACTCTGCAGTGGCAGTTCGATGCCGTCTACCGTTGGCACTACACTCATGGACATTATCCTATAGCAGTACCTGTTGGGATTTCATAATCCCATGTTCACTTTCCTATTCTATTCACTATAATTTTGATGTGACAACTATTATTATTGCTACTCACTATCTATGCAGATGTGCAGTTTTCCAATATATCCACGCTTGGACAATAATCACTTGATAAGGAATCCCTGCACAAAGGCATCTCAAATACTCACATGAAGCTCAACATACATATCTACGGAAATCTATGGACGGATGTATTTTAATATTTATAGATTTTAGAGCATTGAATATGAAATCCATATAAGTCCTAGGTTCCTAATAACATATCCTACCAACCCTTTTTCAGATAAGTCAAAATTCACATTTTTCTGTCCTGGTCGACTAAGTCAACCATTAGTCGACTAAAAACTTTTTGTTCGAATTTTGACCTGAAAGTTTCTAAGTAGTCTTCAGTCAACTTCAGAAACTTACCGTTAAAATTTCAGTCAAAAATTCCAAAGTTTGAAATTTAGTCGACTAACACTTCTTTAATCGACTAATGTAGTTTTTATGACCGTTTTACCTGAAACTTTCCAGACCGTTTCTGAACGGTAGGAAACTCCTTTTCCCACCTTTTTCCTTCAGAATAACTGCCCAAAATACTATAAATAAGAGGGCATACCCCTCATTCTTTACACACAACTTTCTTCTCTCTTTCTTATCTAGAATTGTTGATTCTAAGCAATCTTGCCTTGGTTGCTCTTTTCTCATTTGCAAGAAGAAATCCATAGATTTCTCTCTTCTTATAAGAACGGAAGAACTTCAAGATTCTTAATCATAGATCTTTTGGAAATTGAAGTTTTCTTCCTTAAAGCAATTTTACCTTTTTCAACATCATTTTGGAAAGTTGTTTGTGTTCATAATTGTAAGAAGAAATCGATTGATCTCTCTCTTCTTTTATGAACCAGAGAACATCAAGTATTGTTCTCCATTTCATATCTTATTCATCTTGAAGTCTCCTTTTTAAAACACCATCCTTGAGTTTCATTCGAAATTCATAACAAGGCTATAGGTGTTTTTCTATTTCTTTATTTAACAGGTTTGAATCTCTGTTTAGAGATTGTAGAAAGTTTGGGACACGGGGAGTGTCGCCATTTTTGTAAGTTGGTGCTTGCGGGGCAAGTGATTATAGTGGATTAAAAATCTCTACTGGGAGTAGAGGACTGGAGTAGGATCAAGAGGATCCGAACCAGGATAATTCTCTGTGTTTGCGTTTGATTTACATTTTCTACATACTTTACTTTCTGCACATCTTAAGCAATTAGAAGTAACTCTTTAATTGCAACAGTTATTTTTAAATATACACTATTCACCCCCCCTCTAGTGTATTGATCCTTACAGGCTAGAATTACATTTGGTATCAAAACAAAGCTAAGATGGCAGCAAGTTCCTCAACATCAAACATGAACGCCGTTCCACACAACTACAATCAGCATCCTGAAGGGCACTCTCAAGTTCGTCCTCCTCTATTTGATGGTTCAAACTACTCATATTGGAAAAAACGAATGGAGATTCATCTCCAAAGTATGCATTATGAGATTTGGGACATCGTAGAGACATGATACACAAAGCCAACAACACCTGTTGCTGATTGGACCGCCAACGACAAATCTGCAAAGACCAACAACTCAAAGGCCATGAATGCTTTATTCTGTGCCATGGATAAACATGAGTTTAATCGAGTATCTCAGGCCAAAAGTGCTAAAGAGATTTTACATATACTCGAGGTAACTCATGAAGGAACCAATAAAGTAAAGGAAACCAAGATTCCCTCTTTGGTTCATAAGTATGAGTTGTTCAAAATGCAAGACAAAGAGACGATTGGAGAAATGAACACCAGGTTCACTAACATTATTAATTCTCTTAATGCTCTTGGAAAAGTTTATTCTTCTCTTGATCAGGTACGCAAGATTCTTAAGGTACTCTCTCCAGAATGGCGTCCAAAGATCACTGCTATTGAGGAAGCCAATGATCTTTCCACTTTATCCATGGAAGATCTAATTGGTAACCTAATGGCCCAAGAAGTTACATTACAAGATGCAAAAGAGGAATCAGATCAAAAGAAGAAAGTACTCGCCTTCAACAAAACATCAGATAATGAAGATTCAGATAATGACATGGCATTCTTTGCCAAGGACTTCAGAAAGTTCTTTCAAAAAGGTAAGTATAATAATAAATCTAAAAATACTGATTCTTCTCTTTGCTTCAATTGTAATATGCCAGGACATATGAAGAAAGATTGTCCACTTCTCAAAGCAAAGTTCAAAACTTCCAACAACAACGATCAATCCAGAAGAGAAAGAAAGTTTGACAAGATGAAGAAAGCATTTGCAGCAACTTGGAATGAATCTTCAGATGATGAAGATGACAATGATGAAAGTGCTAATATGTGCTTTATGGCACAAGATAATGAAGATGAGGTAAGTGCTTTTAATAATGAAGAATTATTAGATGCATTGAAAGATCTCTATTCTCGTTTCAAAAAATTAAATAGTCAACATAAATCTTTGAAACAGAATAATGATGATCTCCTTGTTAAATATCAAGAATTGTCATCTTCTACATCAAATTCTATACATATTGAGAATACATCTTCTCAAGTTTCGGATCTTAGTAAAGAGAATGATATTCTCAAAATTAAGAACCTAGAATTGCACACACAAATATCCGAAATGGATAAAAGTATTTCATCACTAAAGATGAAATACGACGAGATGTCTTCCAATGTTAATAAATTTAACAAAGGAAAGACAAATCTCGAAGATTTGCTAAGAATTCAATATCCAGCAAATCATAGACAAGGACTGAGATATTCTCATAAGGATATGCCCAAGTATTATAACACTTCTTCCTCTTGTGGAAAAACAACTTTTGTTAAACCACAAAAGAAGAATCACGCATTCATTTATAGAAGAAAGTAAACACTTCTACTTCTTCCTCACAAAGAAATGGTACTAACATTTCAAAAATATTTCCTAGGAAACCTAGTACGATTAGTATGTGGGTTCCTAAGGATTCTTGTTTAAAATATAGAAATAATTATATTTCTACTTATATGCATTCTATTGTTTATTCTGATGATTACATTAGAAAGCCAAATTCCACTTGGGTTTGGCTTCCAAAAATCTAATCCCAAGGACCCTCAAAAAGGGGTACCAATGCTTAATGTTTTATCTTTCAGGTACCAAAGAAAGAAAAATGAATTTTGGATAGTGGATGTTCAAAACACATGACAGGAAATATCAAACTCCTTTCAACTATTATATATAAAGATGGAGGCACAGTTACCTTTGGTGACAACAACAAAGGCAAAATCATAGGCACTGGAACGGTAGGTAATACAAATTAGCCTATCATCGAGAATGTTCTCCTGGTTGATGGTTTGAAACAAAACTTACTTTCCATTAGTCAGTTATGCGATACAAATTACAAAATAGTTTTAGAACAAAATGATTGCATTATTTATGACTCTGATATGTCATCTATTTTATTTCGTGGTAAGCGTAAGAATAACATTTATATCTTATGCATGTCTATTACCACTAATAATCATTGTTTAATGATTACATTAGATGATACACTTTTATGGCATAAACGTTTTGGACACACAAATTTCAAAAATCTAGCACATATTTCAAAACACAAATTAGTAAATGGAATGCCAAATATTTCTTTCAAACACAAATATTTTTGGGATGCTTGTCAGCAAGGAAAAATGCATAAATCTTCTTTTAAATCAAAGGGCATTATCTCAACAAAGAGACCATTAGAACTTCTACACTTAGATCTGTTTGGTCCTTCAAGAGTTGCCTCTTTGAATAGAAGTAGATATGCATTTGTCATTGTTGATGATTATTCTAGATATACTTGGGTTATATTTTTTACAAAACAAGAATGATGCTTTTGAAGAATTTTCAATATTTTGTAAAAAGATACAAAAAATCAAATCCTCTAACATTGTCACTATTTGTAGTGATCATGGGGGAGAATTTGAAAATGAATCTTTTACCAAGTTTTGTAATGAAAATGGCATTACACACAATTTTTCTTTTCCTCGTGCTCCTCCACAAAATGGAGTAGTAGAAAGGAAAAAATAGAACTTTACAAGAATGTGCAAGAACAATGCTTTGTGATAGTAATTTACCAAAATATTTTTGGGCAGAAGCTGTCGCAACTGCTTGCTACATTATGAATAAAGTTCTTATAAGGCCATTGCTTAATAAAACTTGTTTTGAATTATTCTTTAATCGCATTCCCCGTGTATCATATTTAAAGTGTTTGGATGTAAATGTTTCATTCTTAATACTAAAGATGCACTAGATAAATTTGATTCAAATTCTGATGAAGGTATTTTCGTTGGATACTCAACACGTAGCAAAGCCTACAGAGTATATACCAAAAGAACTTCAACAGTTGAAGAATCACTACATGTCACATTTGATGAGAACCCCTCATCTAATTCTCCACTCATTGATGATGATGAAGAGAATATATTGCCTTTATCTAATTCTTTAGATAATATTAATCTTGATGAAATTGATGCTACTAAACCCTCTGTTGAGTCTGTTTCAGATAATGCAGATCTTCCTAAGGCATTCGCACAAGTTCCAAATCATCCATCAGAATTAATCATTGGAGATATTACAGATGGAGTAAGAACTCGTCGTCAAATAGAACAAATGGCGCATTGTGCTTTCCTCTCAACCATTGAACCAAAGAACATCAATGAAGCATGCAAAGACAGTTCTTGGATCATTGCTATGCAGGAAGAACTCAATCAATTTCAGAGAAATGATGTTTGGGAATTAGTTCCCAGACCATCGGAACATTCAATTATTGGTACCAAGTGGGTATTCAAAAATAAAATGGATGAATCTAGTCAGGTAATTAGAAACAAGGCACGATTGGTTGCACAAGGTTATAATCAAGAAGAAGGAATTGATTATGAAGAAACCTATGCACCAGTTGCACGTCTTGAATCTATTAGAATGCTTTTATCATTTGCCTGTTTTAAAGATTTTAAATTATTTTAAATGAATGTCAAAAGTGCTTTTTTAAATGGTTTTCTCAAGGAGGAAGTTTATGTTGAACAACCTCCTGGTTTTATTCATGAAAATTTAGACAATCATGTTTTCAAATTAAAGAAAGCTTTATATGGTCTTAAACAAGCACCGCGTGCTTGGTATGAAAGATTGAAAAGTTATATTTTAAATTCTGGTTATAAAATTGGTAAAATTGATTCAACTTTGTTTATTAAAAATATAAATTCTGACATCATTATTATTCAAATATATGTTGACGATATTATATTTGGTTCTACTAATGAAACTCTTTGTTTATATTTTTCTAAAATTATGCAGAAGGAATTTGAAATGAGTCATATGGGTGAACTCAATTACTTCCTTGGACTTCAAATCAAACAAATGAAGGAAGGTATCTTCATCCATCAATCAAAGTATGCCAAACAACTCATCAAGGGTTTTTGTTTAGCAACTTCTGCTGATAAACATACTCCAATGAGTACATCTACATCATTAGACAAAAATTTAAATGGTAAGAGTGTTGATCAACGTCTCTACAGAGGTATGATTGGCTCTCTACTTTATTTAACTGCTAGTAGACTAGATATTATGTTTTCAGTTTGTTTATGCGCACGTTTTCAAGCAGATCCTAAGATGTCACATCTTACTGCTGTAAAACGGATAATTAGATATGTTAAACATACTTCTGATTTTGGATTATTTTATCCTAAAACTAGCACATATGATTTATTATCATATACTGACGCAGATTTTACTGGTTGCAAATCAGACCGTAAAAGTATCAGTGGTACATGTCATTTTCTTGGACTTGCTTTGGTCTCATAGTTTAGCAAAAAGCAAAATTCTGTTTCATTATCTACCACAGAGGCAGAATATATTGCCGCTGGGTTAGCATGTGCACAAATTTTATGGAGAAACAAACTATCTCAGATTATGGCATTGAGTGTTTCACATGTCCTATAATGTGTGATAACACTAGTGCAATTAATTTATCTAAAAATCCAGTTCATCATTCATGCACTAAGCATATTGATGTCCGTCATCACTTTGTAGATGATCATGTTCAAAAAGGGGATATTGACACGCCCCGCTTCCCAAAAATATGGAGGCGAAGCGTGAGAAGGTCCGCTAAGACTTGGAGCTACAAAGCTGCAAGTCCGATAAGCGTCAATCAAATTTAAAACTGCAGGTCCTTGCAACGCGAGCGAAACAAGATAATAATAATGAAATGAGACAAAAGAATAATCTCAGAATATCCATAAATATAAATTCCAACATCGCAGAAAAGCCACCAGGCTAAAGGAAAAGAGACTAAAGGCCCAAACATGGCCAACAAAAGTACAAAGTACAACAACAAAATAATGGTGCAAGCACCGACATCTAACAGCAACCTAAAGCAAAAGCAACGCCAACAGTCTCTAAAACTGGTCTCCGGTGTCCACGAACTCCTCGACGAACGTAGGCTCAGTGTCAGCAACTACCTCGTCCGCTACAACTATCTCTGGCTCAGGGTCTAACATGTGACACCCAAAGAGAAAGGGGCACATGTCAGCAAGTCTGGAAGACTTGTGCAAGTGAAACTGAAAGTACAAGTAAGAGCAACCTAGCAGTTCTAGCATGATGCAATGACATGGCAGTTAAAGTATGAGTGCAGCAGGTAAAGTAAAGTAAAGTAAAGTACGAGCATGGCATGGCATGGATGACAAGTATTACATGAATCATTCATAAGACAAGTACAAGACAAGGAAAGTAAGCACCTCATGCACAGAGATTCCGTCTTCTGGCTAGAGGGCGGATCAGACCTCTCCTAAGCTCAGTTGACCGTTTATCCCTACCCCTCCACGTGTGTCGAGCGAGGGCCTTACCCCCGAACGGGAATGCTCGCTTCTGGAACACGAGCCAGGAAGTGTTTTTCCTTGTTGGTCTAGGGGTGCACCTAGCCAGACAAGGGAGTACAAGTACAAGTATTTGGTAGCGTGTGCTACGTTGCAACAATCAATTTGGATGACATGTATGATGCAATGCATGGCAGTTAAAAGTGCGTACGGATAAGGAAAGTAAACGTGACAGTTTAGTATGCATGAACAACAAGTTTAAAGGGTTGGATCTAGCTTCGTTGTCAAGCTAGATCAATTAGGTGACGGATCTAGTTTCGTTGTCAAACTAGATCAAGTAAGCGTCTAGCCAGCTATCATTTCACTGACTAGTCTCTTTTACGCTAGGAACAAGGAAGTGGCCTAAAAACATGGCCCTACACAAGAGTTGGCAAGTTTCACTTGCCTGCAAGTACAACGTCTGAGCACACCGTCCAATGAGTCCAAGAATCACAATTATCCTAAGTGCACAAGTCCACCGGCCTAAAGTCCATATTATTAATCTTGATTAGTGAATTTAAAACATTTAAAATACTTTAAAAATACTGATTTTAGTCTTGATTAGCATGCATTGGGTTGGGGTCCTAAGGGTGCAAAGCGTTACCTCAACACGACGCGAAAGCTACACCGGCGTCGGGTAGCGACGCCGGGGGTTGGAATAAAAGATCGCGCTCCAAGTCCAGATTCCAATTTAGTTTCCTCGCGGGAAAGTTCAGAGCATCAACCGGAGCGACGATTCCAGATTCCAAAGCTAGCACGTGCGACGACGGCTTCAACGTGTCGCAACGTCGTGCACGGCGAATCGTCGGAGAGAAAGCACCTAGGTGGGGCCCACAGTAGTCCTAGGGACCTTTGGGGGACCCACAATAACTCTGGAGAACTTGGGGGGCCCACGGTGGCAAGCGGTGCGACGGGTGCGGGGTTGCGACGTTTGGCCATCGGTCGTACCCTAGCCTGACCGAGAGAATCTCTCGGTCAGACACAGCGCACGGCGCTGTGCAGTGCTGCGGAGCGGTGCAGCAGCGGGTGCGGGGAGCTCCATCGGTCTGAGCGGTCGGTCGTCTCGGTCGGGCGCTTGGGCTGCAGCGGAGCGGGGGTTGCGATGCGGAGCGGTGGAGCGGGCCGGTCAGATCGATTGGTTCTCTCGGTCGGAGCGGGGTGCGAGCATTGCAAGGGAGCGGCGGGCGACTGGGTGCGGAGCGGGCGCTTGAGCTCTCGGTCTGACCGAGAGCTCCCCTCGGTCGGTGCGGAAGAATTGGGCGGAGCGGCTGTGCATCGATGCGGGCCAAGCTTGGTGCGGGGGCGGCCAGCGGTCGGAGCGGGGGTTTTCGCCTCGTTTCTTCGGTCGGTGCGGGGCTGCTTCGTCGCAACGTTGCGACGAATCGTCGCAACGTCCAATTTGGGTTTTGGAAGAGGCTAGGGCTAATTTCTTGCGAAAATAGGTCTTCCTAGGGGTTGTTTATATAGTATAGATGGGTTGACTTGGTCTAGGGCTAAATCTAATAGGATTAGAAGTTTAAAATAATTTAAAATTTGAAATTCAACTTCTCCAACTCACCCAAGGATTAGACTTGGTCCTAATGAGCTGGAAATTGGCTCAAAAATTCTTTAAAATGTTTAAAACTCAAATAAATTTTATTTGGCCGAAAATAATTTAAAAATTAATTATTAAAAATAATATAAAACTTGTTAAAAATATAAAAGTGGTCAAATAAACTCCAAAAATTATAAAATAAATATCGGGGTGATCGTGATGATGAAAGTGAGCTAACTAAGAAGACGGATCTCAAATTTGACGTCGGACGACGAAACTAAAAATAGAAACGTCTCCCGTCAAAAGTGAAAATCGCCACGTCTCATCGAATAAGTGTAAATTGTGGGAAAACGACTCGAGAAACGTCGTTCCAAAATAGTGCCACTATTTAATATTCTCAGAGACGTTCACAACGGCATATCACACGAAAGTGTTCACAAACGAACAAGGTCTAAAACAAACACGTGCACGGTCAAAAGCACGTGCACGAACAACGTACCACGAAAAGTGGTCGTTACATCCTCCCCACCTTAGAATAAAGTCCGTCCTCGGACTTTCTAATATAGCTAGTCGCTCTAGTAACTACCCCAATCAAGTCATATAATAATTCAACCAGGTATAGTCATTACAAGTGCTTATATATGCACTAAGTAGTCAAACATTAATGCTACCAACACGTATATACATTCACGTACGTCATATACTTATACTTATTATAGTCAGTCAAATTTATACATGTATTTCAATCATATATATAAGCATACATTCCTTATATCACTACTACTTACCTAAACACAAAACAATATTTCAGATACTCATATAAGGATAGTCTCACACTTAGCAAATGCAATCATTGCTCTACCTATAGGTAGCTACCTATGTACAAACATCAAGGGTATACTACCCTCTAATAGTCATCCAATACCAAACATCTCAACACATATAGTCACGCCATACCATTATTAATCAAGTTTCACTATATCTAATATATATATTCACCACTTCTATAAATTCATAATATATATAGTCATTCAAATGCATTCCAATATTTCACCATACATTCACATTACGTACGGTCCTATAACTGTATTTACGACACGCCACATATATCATAGTCATCAAGCCTATAACTAAGCACATACCTACCCGTGCATGGTGCACACCCATACACGCAAACATTTCATTTACATACACCAATCATACCATTGTATAACTAGCACACAAACACACCTAGTTTTAGCTAGTACACATACGTTCACACGAGCTAGTCCTTAGTAATTAGCTATACCACAAGACCAACACCTATAACTATATACTGGTGTAGCGACCCACAATCATGTGCGTAACACAACCAGGCACAAGCACTCCTATCACTATACATGCATTAAACATCGCTATATTCAAACTACAAACATACATTCAATGTACTTAGAGTATACCCACTCAAGCTTGAGTGAGACTCAATACACATATTAGAATATTCACGACATTCATACCTATACCAATACCACTCCCATATATATACCTCTACCAATACAACCATATACATTCCATAAATCAATCACACTTAATATTTAGTCAGATAACACCAACATAGTTCAATCTAATTATATACCATAATAATAACATTACAGACACCAGCACCCACATATTTATAATACCCTCTCTAGTACAATCATACGTATTCATCGTATAGTCACACACATGTAACACATATATTCATACCATAGCCTACTACCTATAATTAGTATACTAACACATCCATACGTACATAATTAAGATGTGCAACAGTCGTGTATATCTCACGGTATGCACGCATGCAACATCCCGAAAAACAAGCAATACCAATCAAAATTATACTCCTACTTCCATATGTATATCACCTATATACTCAGGCAACAAAACATAACTACTTACGTCTAAACATAATACATACCCACATACGAGCACACACTCATACGTGCTAACATACAGATCACATAATAGGCCTACCCTCTTAACCATACGTACTCTTATTATTATCACTACTAACATACACATAGCTTTACCAATCATTTATTTCAACCATTATAAGTGTCTCTAACTACATACACAACTTAGATATTTCAACGCTAACTCTAATACACACCGGCATCCCTAGTATAATATAACTATCCACACAACAATCCATAACTACTAACACACAACAACTTCATACTATCACGAATAACTCCTAGTACATATATATCACACAATAGGCAATCATCAATATACTATGGGGGTACACTCATTCAAGCCCACGTACACAGCTTAGGTACGTGCACTACGACTACCTCACAAGGTCCAAGGGCCTACTAACAATTAAGGGTTGACACAGACATTGACGGACCCTAAGGTCTAAGCAATAAAGAGAGATCGAGAGCGTGACGAGGGAAGGATCGATAAGCACGAGTTTAGATAGGACGAATACAAGGAGACGGCTTGGTTAGGGAAACATTGACTCAATGGTGATGTTTAGGTTGAGGGAAAAAGGGAGACGTAGTGATGCTTATATAGGAGGGGAAAAGAAAGTAGGGTAAATAGCATGAGCTAAAATACGCAAAATTGAATACTGTTGTACTTCAAAAATTGGAATTTCTCATCTGTATAAAATATTTGAAGATCGATAAAGCGAGTTGAAATAAGTTTGAGTCGAATATTCATAATAAGAGAAAATGTTTTATTGGTTTACAAAAATCGTTATAAAAGGAAGTAAAATCATTTACACGAATATTAAGGACATGGTTTAGAAAATTCTTTCCGTCAGTAATTTAATATAACGTTGTCAAAAAGTTTTGGAAAGTCAAGAATGAAATCAAGTAACGGAAGAATTTAAACTCATGTTAAATGCTTTCAAAACCTTTGGGCTATGGAAAATTTAAAATAACCAACATTGAAACTACTTTTAGAGAGCCAGGGTTTGCAAAAAAATGAAAAAAAAAACTGATTTACGCAGGGTTCTTAATATACGAGCACCACAAGTCTGGCACGGATATAAAAATAATTGAAATTCAATTTGGTTTAGAAATTTTTCCAAAAGCGTGTATGGTGAGCGGAAGAAAATAATAGTAATTTAGCATAAGAATTATCAAGGTCGAATAGCAAATCTTTAAAATCAAGTCAGTGGGTCTAAAGAAGGAAGAGGTTATGAAAATAGCGATTTTGCAAAAATCTGAAGTAGCGAAAACGAGGAGCAAAGACCAACTTGCTGAAAGCTGAAATTCCATGTGTCTTGAAAGTATATTAAAGTAAACACGACGTATCATTCGAATAACACAAATAAGAGGGAAAATTATAAATCGAATTGGGCAGGGTAAAAGTAAAACTAATATATGAAAGAACGACACATTTACATAAGTGTGGAAAAATATAGGCTGGGAAAATACCATAAGCTAGTATTCAAAAATTCCGACAAACGTTTTAAAAATTTAAATCAATGAAGGAGGATGTAATATAGGTATATTAAAATTTTGGACAAAATTAAACTTAGTGGAAGAGAAGATTGAAAAATACTTTCCGAAGATTCAAGTTTTGCAATGGCGATGTTTGAAAATTGACGACGATCGTCACGGGGCGATCTCGTGAATCGAGGCAAGGAAATTGGTCGGATGATCAAAACATTCATATGCCTAGGTTATGAATCAGGAGAATCTACGGGGATACTCCTACGGTCGACCAACTAAAGATTTGGAACTAGGCACTAAGACTTCTAAAGGTTAGACGGTAAAGAAATGCGTTCAGCTTGGTCCGAAATCGATGAACCCAAAAGCGAACGACCGAAGGAAATCCTAGAAGTCTAATATGGTCAGGGGTAGACATGAACCACTAAGGTAACTCCTACAACGATTGAATCAATTGCTGACAGGGAGTCTAACTAATAATCAGAGGTCTCTAACTAGCAAACATGGACGTCTAACTAAGCCTTCTTATCACCTAGGGTCCTAAGAAAACAACTAGACTCAGGGCTTATGACTCGGATGTTGCAATTTATTTAATGGACATTCCGTTATTATTGTTGTTTCGTTAATTCGCAATTGCAAGACTGGACCTGCATGGGCCACCAACAAAACCTGACACGCCCCGCTTCCCAAAAATATGGAGGCGAAGCGTGAGAAGGTCCGCTCAGACTTGGAGCTACAAAGCTGCAAGTCCGATAAGCGTCAATCAAATTTAAAACTGCAGGTCCTTGCAACGCGAGCGAAACAAGATAATAATAATGAAATGAGACAAAAGAATAATCTCAGAATATCCATAAATATAAATTCCAACATCGCAGAAAAGCCACCAGGCTAAAGGAAAAGAGACTAAAGGCCCAAACATGGCCAACAAAAGTACAAAGTACAACAACAAAATAATGGTGCAAGCACCGACATCTAACAGCAACCTAAAGCAAAAGCAACGCCAACAGTCTCTAAAACTGGTCTCCGGTGTCTACGAACTCCTCGACGAACGTAGGCTCAGTGTCAGCAACTACCTCGTCCGCTACAACTATCTCTGGCTCAGGGTCTAACATGTGACACCCAAAGAGAAAGGGGCACATGTCAGCAAGTCTGGAAGACTTGTGCAAGTGAAACTGAAAGTACAAGTAAGAGCAACCTAGCAGTTCTAGCATGATGCAATGACATGGCAGTTAAAGTATGAGTGCAGCAGGTAAAGTAAAGTAAAGTAAAGTACGAGCATGGCATGGCATGGATGACAAGTATTACATGAATCATTCACAAGACAAGTACAAGACAAGGAAAGTAAGCACCTCGTGCACAGAGATTCCGTCTTCTGGCTAGAGGGCGGATCAGACCTCTCCTAAGCTCAGTTGACCGTTTATCCCTACCCCTCCACGTGTGTCGAGCGAGGGCCTTACCCCCGAACGGGAATGCTCGCTTCTGGAACACGAGCCAGGAAGTGTTTTTCCTTGTTGGTCTAGGGGTGCACCTAGCCAGACAAGGGAGTACAAGTACAAGTATTTGGTAGCGTGTGCTACGTTGCAACAATCAATTTGGATGACATGTATGATGCAATGCATGGCAGTTAAAAGTGCGTACGGATAAGGAAAGTAAACGTGACAGTTTAGTATGCATGAACAACAAGTTTAAAGGGTTGGATCTAGCTTCGTTGTCAAGCTAGATCAATTAGGTGACGGATCTAGTTTCGTTGTCAAACTAGATCAAGTAGGCGTCTAGCCAGCTATCATTTCACTGACTAGTCTCTTTTACGCTAGGAACAAGGAAGTGGCCTAAAAACATGGCCCTACACAAGAGTTGGCAAGTTTCACTTGCCTGCAAGTACAACGTCTGAGCACACCGTCCAATGAGTCAAAGAATCACAATTATCCTAAGTGCACAAGTCCACCGGCCTAAAGTCCATATTATTAATCTTGATTAGTGAATTTAAAACATTTAAAATACTTTAAAAATACTGATTTTAGTCTTGATTAGCATGCATTGGGTTGGGATCCTAAGGGTGCAAAGCGTTACCTCAACACGACGCGAAAGCTACACCGGCGTCGGGTAGCGACGCCGGGGGTTGGAATAAAAGATCGCGCTCCAAGTCCAGATTCCAATTTAGTTTCCTCGCTGGAAAGTTCAGAACATCAACCGGAGCGACGATTCCAGATTCCAAAGCTAGCACGTGCGACGACGGCTTCAACGTGTCGCAACGTCGTGCACGGCGAATTGTCGGAGAGAAAGCACCTAGGTGGGGCCCACAGTAGTCCTAGGGACCTTTGGGGGACCCACAATAACTCTGGAGAACTTGGGGGGCCCACGGTGGCAAGCGGTGCGACGGGTGCGGGGTTGCGACGTTTGGCCATCGGTCGTACCCTAGCCTGACCGAGAGAGTCTCTCGGTCAGACACAGTGCACGGCGCTGTGCAGCGCTGCGGAGCGGTGCAGCAGCGGGTGCGGGGAGCTCCATCGGTCTGAGTGGTCGGTCGTCTCGGTCGGGCGCTTGGGCTGCAGCGGAGCGGGGGTTGCGATGCGGAGCGGTGGAGCGGGCCGGTCAGATCGATTGGTTCTCTCGGTCGGAGCGGGGTGCGAGCATTGCAAGGGAGCGGCGGGCGACTGTGTGCGGAGCGGGCGCTTGAGCTCTCGGTCTGACCGAGAGCTCCCCTCGGTCGGTGCGGAAGAATTGGGCGGAGCGGCTGTGCAGCGATGCGGGCCAAGCTTGGTGCGGGGGCGGCCAGCGGTCGGAGCGGGGGTTTTGGCCTCGTTTCTTCGGTCGGTGCGGGGCTGCTTCGTCGCAACGTTGCGACGATTCGTCGCAACGTTGCGACGAATCGTCGCAACGTCCAATTTGGGTTTTGGAAGAGGCTAGAGCTAATTTCTTGCGAAAATAGGTCTTCATAGGGGTTGTTTATGTAGTATAGATGGGTTGACTTGGTCTAGGGCTAAATCTAATAGGATTAGAAGTTTAAAATAATTTAAAATTTGAAATTCAACTTCACCAACTCACCCAAGGATTTGACTTGGTCCTAATAAGCTGGAAATTGGCTCAAAAATTCTTTAAAATGTTTAAAACTCAAATAAATTTTATTTGGCCGAAAATAATTTAAAAATTAATTATTAAAAATAATATAAAAATTTTTAAAAATATAAAAGTGGTCAAATAAACTCCAAAAATTATAAAATAAATATCGGGGTGATCGTGATGACGAAAGTGAGCTAACTAAGAAGACGGATCTCAATTTTGACGTCGGACGACGAAACTAAAAATAGAAACGTCTCCCGTCAAAAGTGAAAATCGCCACGTCTCATCGAATAAGTGTAAATTATGGGAAAATGACTCGAGAAACGTCGTTCCAAAATAGTGCCACTATTTAATATTCTCAGAGACGTTCACAATGGCATATCACACGAAAGTGTTCACAAACGAACAAGGTCTAAAACAAACACGTGCACGGTCAAAAGCACGTGCACGAACAACGTACCACGAAAAGTGGTCGTTACAGATATAGTTTTGAAATTCATTTCCACTGAACATCAAATTGCTGATATCTTAACTAAGCCTTTGAAAGAGGAATCTTTCATCAAACTTAGAAGAGATATGGGCATCATCAGTGAATCTGAATTTATCATATGATGTTTTCCAATTTTTGTGAATTTCTGGAATTTTCTTATAATTTTTTGATAATAATTTTTTTAGTCGACTAAAGTCTTGTTTAATCGACTAATATATCCAGATTTCTTTTACACAATGTTTTGCTTTTCATTCGGTTTATTTAATTATTATTATTGTTCCTAACTATTAGGACTGTTCAGTAATTTCGAGTACCTCTCTATCAACCATCTTTCTTTGGGATAAATAATTTCGTGTTTTTATCTATTATTTTATAATTTTTGTTCCTATCTATTGTGAGACTTTATTTAAAAAAACTTAAAATTTTCTTACCCACTCCCCTTGGTTCCCGCATCCTGACATGGGACTTTTTGGCTTCTTGCATCGGCCATCCCATTTTGCATTGGAACCAACATATCCCTCATCATTTCCTCTTGGAAAGAGGACTTCACCTACCCTATTCAATGCATTGACCAATTTTCTTACAAGTCTTAATTCTCTTTCACCACTACCGTCCTTTCCAACCTAGTTTTTTATCTTTTCAAATTTTTTAATATTTTTATTTTTAAAAAAAATCCAAATGGACGCACTCTAGATATTATTTTTATTTCGTTAACTTAGTCGACTAACCAACCTATTACCCGACTA
The DNA here is from genome assembly GCA_030789695.1 of Scilla litardierei. Lineage (NCBI taxonomy): Eukaryota > Viridiplantae > Streptophyta > Magnoliopsida > Asparagales > Asparagaceae > Scilla > Scilla litardierei. The sequence continues at coordinate 140,553,136 of CM061133.1, read as the reverse complement.
ACTCGGGTTTTTAAACTGTTTCCGATCTAACTTACGTCTTTTCGCATTAACGTATCTTCTTCCTCCCGCATCTTCACATATTTTTTGAACACTTTTCAGTTCTTCCTAACCCATTCAGTTTCTAAAACTGCTCTCGAACTGATCATGGCACCCGTTCCCATGGATAACTGCTTCAAATTTTGCATATTTATTTTCGGCTTTTTCTTTCCATTTCTTTTATCTTCTCCTTTTCACCCTTTCTCCTCAACCGAACCATCCTTTCATCTTCTTCCTCTTCAATGGCTCTCCCTCAATTTCATGATGTCGCGACCGAGAATCGCTTCAAAGCCTCAGCCAGTGCAAAATTTCATCCTGAGAGATTCATCGACTATTCCGCTCTCGCTTCATTCAACATCCTCTCCATTCTTTCAGCCGCCGGCCTCGAGAAGATTTGGGCTCTTGGCAACAAGGAGCCTTACTACCCGCTACTTGTTCGGGAGTTCTACGCCAACCTAGAGCCATGCGTCGTCGGCCGTGATACCCATATCCTCACCCGCGTCAAGAGTTTTCCGATCTGTCTTACCCTTCGTAAGATCTGTGAACTCCTTGATCTTCCTTCTCATTTTTCGGGTTCCCTTAACTTCACCATGACCGATCCTCAAATCCTCGCTAAAATCGCAACTCCCTAGGTTCACAAGCTCTCAGCCGTCCATTTCCACCCGTCTGCTCGCATCATCCTCAAGGTCATTGTTTCCAATCTCATGCCTAAAGGTGGCTCTTTTAACTATCTATCCAATGAGTTGTAACATTGTCTATATGCAGTAATGGGTGGGTTGCCTATAAATTGGGGTTTTGTGATCTTACAGTCTCTTCTTCGACCAGTCCAGACCCACATCTATCACCCCTCTTTCATCACCTTGGTTCTGAAAATGTTCAGTATTCCTCTTGACAGGGAACTTGCCGTCTCTAACCCTTACAATCTCAACATCATCACTCTACATAATATGCATCTCGATATTTCGGACCCTGAGGAATCCGATGCTGCAAATAGTGATGAAGAAGAAGAAGAAGAAGACCCCGAAGAGGATCCTGCCGAAGAACCCAATTCTGCCGACCCTGACTATACCCATGTTCAACACACTTTTGGCCCCTCTGCTTCTCACACTCCGGGTTCATCCACTCCGGGTTCATCTCGTACCTTTCCTCGATTTTTTAAGAAGCAGTGTGTTCACAAATGTTTCCAAGAATGTCGCACTAATCCTAGGTCTTGTCCCTTGAAAACACCTCGCACATCCTCCACTCCACGCCAAACCACCATGACTGTTCTTCATGGTCTTAGGGACGATGTTTGATCTCTTCGCGAGACCATGAATGCTGGATTTAAGGATTTCCGTACAGCTTTGACTGAGCAGGCACACGTGATAGATCAGGTTCAATTAAATCAGAGTAAACTCGTGTCCTCTCTCGAAGCACTGAATGTCGTCGCTCCGGAAGAAACTCCACGTCGCAAACCACGACGCACTTTCAGGAATACGGTTCTCCCTCTTGCCATTAGAACTAGACCGCCCGTTGTCGTCGTTGTCACAGTTGTTGTCACAGTTCCTTAGTCTGATGTTTTCAAATATTTTGGTCCCTGTATGTTGCTCTTTGACTTTTTTTGGTTTTCTGTTGTTTAGCTATAGGTCGTCGGGCTGTTGGTTGAGCTCGTATGTTGGTTCTTAAGTCGCATGATGGTTCTAAATCGTATTTGTAATATGGCATAGGGCCTTAGTGATAGGTCTTTGGATATGTCTGTTCCGTATGCTTACTATGGTTATTGGTCGTCTGCTAGTAATATTGTATGGTTCCTCTATGTTTTGTTTAGTAAAGATCTGTTTCGTTCTGTTTCGTATAAGCTATGTTACATTGTATGGTTTAGTACACCTATGTTCAGTTCTGTGCTATTCTCTCTTAATCGACTAACTAGTTCCTTAATCGACTAACTTTATTATTTTACCCCATCTTTTTGTCAATGACAAAGGGGGAGAATAATTAGGCAAATTCTAAGAGGGAGAATAAATATTTGTCATCATATAACTGAGTATAACATATGATATCTGCATATAACTGAGTATGAATTTTTCTTTATATAAATATTTGTCATCATCAAAAAGGGGGAGAATGTTGGGATTTCATAATCCCATGTTCAATTTCCTATTCTATTCACTATGATTTTGATGTGAAAAATATTATTATTTCTACTGACTCTATCTATGCAGATGTGTAGTTTTCCAATATATCCACGCTTGGACAATAATCACTTGATAAGGAATCCCTACACAAAGGCATCTCAAATACTCACATGAAGCTCAACATACATATCTACGGAAATCTACGGACTGCTGTATTTTTATATTTATAGATTTCAGAGCCTTGAATATGAAATCCATCTAAGTCCTAGGTTCCTAATAACATATCCTACCAACCCTTTTTCAGATAAGTCAAAATTCTCATTTTTCTGTCCTGGTCGACTAAGTCAACCATTAGTCGACTAAAAACTTTTTGTTCGAATTTTGACCTGAAAATTTCTGAGTAGTCTTCAGTCAACTTTAGAAACTTACCGTTAAAATTTCAGTCAAAAATTCCAAAGTTTGACTTTTAGTCGACTAACACTTCTTTAATCGACTAATGTAGTTTTTATGACAGTTTTACCTAAAACTTTTCAGACCGTTTCTGAACGGTAGGAAACTCCTTTTCCCCCCATTTTCCTTCAGAATAACTGCCCAAAAATACTATAAATAATAGGGCATACCCCTCATTCTTTACACACAACTTTCTTCTCTCTTTCTTATCTAGAATTGTTGATTCTAAGCAATCTTGCCTTAGTTGCTATTTTCTCATTTGCAAGAAGAAATCCATAGATTTCTCTCTTCTTATGAGAATGGAAGAACTTCAAGATTCTTAATCATAGATCTTTTGGAAATTGAAGTTTTCTTCCTTAAAGCAATTTTGCCTTTTTCAACATCATTTTGGAAAGTTGTTTGTGTTCATAATTGTAAGAAGAAATCGATTGATCTCTCTCTTCTTTTATGAACCAGAGAACTTCAAGTATTGTTCTCCATTTCATATCTTATTCATCTTGAAGTCTCCTTTTTAAAACACCATCCTTGAATTTCATTCTAAATTCATAACAAGGCTATATGTGGTTTTTTATTTCTTTATTTAACAGGTTTGAATCTCTGTTTAGAGATTGTACAAAGTTTGGGACACGGGGAGTGTCACCATTTTTGTAAGTTGGTGCTTGCAGGGCAAGTGATTATAGTGGATTAAAAATCTCTACTGGGAGTAGAGGACTGGAGTATGATCAAGAGGATCCGAACCAGGATAAATCTCTGTGTTTGCGTTTGATTTACATTTTCTACATACTTTACTTTCTGCACATCTTAAGCAATTAGAAGTAACTCTTTAATTGCAACAGTTATTTTTTTATATACACTATTCACCCCCCTAGTGTATTGATCCTTACATGCTAGAATTACAGTACCTGCTCTCCTCCTCATGCCACCCCCATCTCAGCCATCTGCATCTGTACATCCATCCACCTCTATACCTCATATTTCCACACTACCATCACCACCCCCACCCTTATCTAGAGAACCACTATCCCCTCCAATATTCACACGTATACCTTCACTCACACCATCTACCATTGCTCCATCCACTTCACCACCACCCACAGATGTTGCAGTCCCACCACATTCTGATGCACACCCTCCACCCACATCCCCTACATTACCACCACCTAACGGTGGCACTGCATGATGAGATCACCTCTCTCTTCCCCCTCACATTTACGTCCTCATACATTCACGTGTATATCACATTGAGGACAATGCCTGTTTCATCTTGTGGTAGGAGCATTTCCATGCCCATTTTCCTTTTATTTCTTTCCCTTTATCACCCACATGTCTATATTTTTCATTTTCATGTGTGGATTTTTCTTTTCCCTTTCTTTTTTTCAGCCTTTTCTTTTTACAATGCATCATGCTCCTTTTACTCACTTTACGCATTCCAAACCTTAAAAATTGGAAAAAAAATCAAAAACAACAAAAAAATACTTGCATTCGCATCATATATCTTGCATCATCATGCATCCATATGTATATATCTTGGAAGATGTTTGATTAGGGTATGCTTTTAGCTTCGAATCCCACTTAAGATGCATGTCATGATTATTCTCATAGCCTCTAGGATAAAAATACATGAAACCGGGGTAAGTTGAATTTCCCTTAGGCATCCACTTTATGCATGGAGCGATGAAATGATAGGTAAGTATAATATTTTTATAATCCTTCAGGACTTGGATAGCAACGTATCACCTAGTACTGAGGATTGATTTTGCTTACCCTACTCATGCTTTCAAAAAAAATTCTCATATTTGTATATAAAAAGAGAGAAAATAAAATAAATGCACAGTTCTCCAAACGACACTGACTAGCAGGATCCCCATGCCTCAGAAAGCATCGAGCCTCGTGCCGAAAGGTTTAGCTTGGGGGAGTGCATATGAATAAGGATTATATTGGTTTGAGCTAGTAGGTCTGAGGGGTCCTTCTTGGCTTGATGTCCTATGGTCATCTGACATCGGAGTCATCGGCCCAATGCTCCTTACACAAACCAAGTGCAATCCCAAAAATAAATAAATAAATAATGATGAAAAGCATGAAAAGCATGAAAGCATGAATAAGGATAGCAATTTCACGAATGAAGGAACGTTGATATGTCTGAGAACCACTTCCTCGATGGACCAATAATCCATTATCCAAGACTTATCCTTTCATTGACCATCGCATAACTTGGATTCCTTTGCTTTCAACCCAAGGACGGTTTACAGGAAATATCCTAGTACTTGAGTGTAGTCATGATTTTAGCATATTTTCTGATGATTTAATTTATAAGTGTTGTCCTAAGATTATATCCTAATCAATGGAGAGGAATTGGCGTATTTTATTTGTATAGATTTGAAATTTCTATTCGCCCACGAATATACGCTCGATATCGTGAAATTCTCAAGTTTCATGCCATCATTTGCTTGCTTGCTTGCATTTCTTCAAACTCTACCCTCTCATGTCTTCCTTGAGGACAAGGAAGAGTTTAGCTTGGGGGATTTTGATTTGTACCATTTGTATATATCTTTATACTCATTTCATGTGCGTTTCATATCATTCCGTCCCCCGTTCCATGCTATTTTTCCCATTTTTGGTTCGTCTTTACGCTTTGTATCTCTCGTGTGTTGCAGGAGAAATTATGGAGTTTTTAGGCTTAAGAATGGGAGAAAAGGAGATGAGAAGAAGCGAGAAGCAATTGAGCAGAAAAACAAGGGAATTGGAGCTCAAAAGTATCACATACAATCGCATGGATTGACCCAACATGACTGCGTCACTAGGACAGCCCCAGCTGATGGAATTCCACTCCACGCAGTCGAGTCATCAAAGCCAAACGGCAGTGTTGCGAAGATCTGAAGAAAGAAAAACATGAAGCCACGCGGTCAAGTCATCAAAGCCAAACGACCGTGTCAATACAAGTAGAGCTGAAGCCAAACGGTTTCTCCACACGACCATTTAAGATGAAGACCTAAAGCTGATGACCCTCAAATGACGCGGTCGCATGGACTAGCCATGCAATCGCGTCGCCTGTAGCAACTGAGGCCCCATTTTACGCATTTGTACCAAACAGTCGCGTCCATCTCGACGCAGTCGCATCCAGTAGGGTTTTCTGGGACTTTGTGGGCGCTGCCAAGGGAAATTTTGGGGCTTTTTGTGTATTTTGGGATGGAATAAATAGTTGTCTTCTAGCTCTGTGCCCAAGGACACTTTTGCAGGGGTTTTAGATCTTTATAGAGAATTTCTCAATTGTAAACATTCTAATTCCTTTTGCAGTTTTCATTGTTCTATTTGTTTTCTTTTTAACTCTAGTTTTAATATGGAATAGAGAATTAGCCTTTTATTTCCTTTTTAATTGTGGATTGGTTTGCTATTAAATCTCTGCTCAAATCTATTGCAATGAATTTGATTATCTCTAATTGCATGGATAGTAAGTAGTTGTTATGTGCTTTAAATATGTTCGCAAGCACATGGTGTCGTGTGCAGCGGGTGTCGAACATGAGGAGGCAAGGGTTTGAAACCTAAGATTGGTGTCTGTTTCGTATTGTCGTGAGAGTGAGTATGGTGAGTGTAGAGGAAAAATAGCTAAGGAAAGTTCAATGAGAGAAAGAGCTATGGCTAGCGTATCACCTGTAACGGCCTGTTTCAATCGTACCTTCTTCGTGCACGTGCTTTTGATCGTGCACGTGTTTATTTTAGACTTTATTTGTTTTTGAACGTTTTTGTGTGATATGTCGTCGTGATCGTCTCTGAAAGTATTAGATTGCGAAACGACTTTGGAACGACATATCTCGAGTCGTTCTTCCGCGATACTAACTTATTTGACGTGACGTCGCGACTTTCTGTTTTGATGCGAGACGTTACGAATTTTAGTTTCGTCTCTCGACATCAAAATGAAGATCCGTCTTCTCCACTATCTTTCTTTAGTCATCTAGAACACACCAGAATTATTTTATAATTTTTGGACTTAATTTGACCTATTTTCTATTTTTTTGAAAGCTTTAAATAATTTTAAAACCTATTTTTACAAAAGTTTTAATTACAATAAAATTACTATATTATAATAACGTATTAAAGAATTTTCTGGCAAATTTTCAGAATTTTTGGCCGCCCCAATTTCGTGTGAGGGAGAGGAGAGTAATTTTTAAGTAAATTAATTATTTTAAATTATTTTAATAATATTTTTCCGAACCCAAACCCTAACCCTAGCTCTAACCTATTTAAGTTAGCCCTAGGCAAAGTATTTTCGTCATTGCTCAAAACCCTAGCCGCCGTTTCATCTTCTAAAGCTTCGTCGCAACGTTGCAACGATCGCAACGTGCACGACCGACGGCCACCCCCGCAAATCTCAGCGCACGACCGGAGCAAGCCCCCGCATCGCCGCTTGCAGTGCCCGCTGCATCGCCCCCCCCCCCCCCCCCCCCCCCCCCGCTGTCGCCCGCTCCGACCGAGGCCTTCTCTCGGTCTGACCGAGAGAACAGCCGCTTGGCCGCTCCGCTGCACCGCTCCGCATCGCCCTAGCGCCCGACCGATGGGTCCGCCCGCAGCGACCGAGAGGCCGCCCCGCATCCGCTCTCCGCTCCGCCTTGTTGCAAGTTGCAACGCTGCAACTTGGCCCGCCCGCTGCGACCGATGGGATCAGTCGGTCAGACCGACGGTTCTCCTCGCACCCCCGCTGCAACCGACCCCGCTGCGCTGCTCAGTGCACGACCGAGAGCCCCTCTCGGTCTGACCGAGAGGAACCCCCGCACCGACCAAGTCCGACTGACCCAACTTCGTCGCAACATCATTTCTCCCACACCAACTTCTGTGGTGGGCCCCCCAAGTGCTCCTGAGGTGTTGTGGGCCCCCTTGGACCCCTAGCACTGCTGTGGGCCCCACTTGGACGTGCTACTTCGCGGATTTGCCGTCTACGACGTTGCGACACGTCGTAGGCCTTCGTCGCAAGTTTGGACTTTTGGAGAGACGTGCGAGGACCAGATCTGAAGCCGAGGAGTTCTCTGATCAGACACGACATCCATTCTACGACAATCTCCTGTTCAGGTTGGTTCCCCGAAACTCGTAGAAACCCCCACAGTAGCTGACTGAACCCTAAACTAAAAACCGTCAACTTGAACTAAATTTAATTTTCAGCTCCTGTAAAACGTTGTACGAACATAGAAAATCGACGAACGGACTAATTTGACTGTGCACATAGGATAGATCGTCGATTAGGTTGATACATCAAAAAGTGACTTTTGACGAATAGGATAGTCCCGAAAACCTAGAAACGAAACCTAATAGGACTTGATGAATTTGAGACCTGACATCGTCGCCGTGGCGATATTTCAGACGGACTTCTGCGGACGAGACGCTTGGACGAGACGCTTGGACGAGACGCTTCGAGAGGACGACACACTCGCCATTTCAGGCAAGTGTACCCACTTGCGGTTTTTTGACCGTGCTTTGGTCTTAGGTTGCTAGAACTGTTAGACTGTGACTGAATAGAACCGGACGTGAAATGATAGCGTCCAGGACGACTCTTGATGGCTCAGACTTGACGACGAAGTCTGAGCCTGACAACAACAATTTTCGATGCTGTAGGGCTATCATGTGTGTGCGTGTGTGTGGACACCCTAGAATAACCTTCCCTGTCGTGTCACGTCCTGTCCCGTCTTGCACAGCCCGCTGGGCAATAGGGCACTCTTCGAGTGATCCCTTGTACAGATTCACAGCCTGCGGGCAATAGGGCACTCTCCAAGTTGAGAGAGTGATCCCTTGTACGGATACACAGCCCGAGGGCAATAGGGCACTCTCCAAGCTAGAGAGAGTGATCCCTTGTACGGATTCTCAGCCTGCGGGCAATAGGGCACTCGCCAAGCTAGAGCGAGTGATCCCTTGTACGGATATCTTGTCTTGTCTTGTCTTGGGGTTTGGGGTTGGGTTGAGCGTGCGCACGGTAAGAGGGTCTGATCCCCCTCGAACCGTAAGGCGTGAACCCTTTCGTGTCTCACTTGTCTTGTCCTACCTTGCTTCCGTCACGTCACGTCTTGTCTTGACACCTGTAGGCTAGTCCCGTAGTTGGTAGCACACGCTACAACTACTACTTGTTGCGCTTTACTTTCCTGCTAAGTTACTTATCTTGTACTTGTTGTAACCCCAGCATGCTAATCAACCAGTAAAACGTTGTCTAAAAAGTTGATACACTTGCAGTAAAGTCTAACCCTTCTTGTAGACTTTACCTGACGTACAGTTCCTTTTTCTTGGGTGCTGTACGTCAGGTATTTAGCCAGAGTTCGTGGACGAGGCAGACTCGCTGGAGTACGTGGAGCCGAGGACGTCGTCATCAGAGCACGTGCCTGACAAGGACCAGACCTTGAGGTCTTTTAGTCGCCACTTATAGAGGTTATTACTTTCAGTTTTCTTTTAGATAGTCTGTTGCCATGCTTAGGCTTCTTTTTAGACTTTGTACTTGTTGGATATCATATCTCTAATTTAATGAATGCAAATTCCTTTTCTGTACTTTTGTTGTTTCGAACTATAAAAATGCAAGAACCTGAAAATCTTTTAAAATGGTACCTCTACAGACGCTTATTGGGTCCGAGCTTCTAAGCTCCGGCCTAAGCGGGCCTCGTCACGTTTCGCTTCCGTCTATTTTGGGAAGCGGGGCGTGACAGGTTTTAGTGGTGGCCCATGCAGGTCCTGCAAAAGTTCGGAACAATAAAAGTACCGCATTCATTTGATATCCACGTACAAGTCTGAATTAGCTTCCCAGTCTTAGATAGTAGGAAGACTTAGGTAGACGCCTCAGGTTGATAGTCGGACGCTTTGGTTAAGATTTAGTCGTCCTCGTCCTAGACTATTTTAGCATCCCCATTTGATCCTGATCGTATTAGATATTTAGAGTCCTTCTTTTAGTTAGTCGCTCGCCCAGCTCCATCGACTTCGGGCCCCGCAGAACGTAACCTTGATTCTCTTAGGAACTTTCTCATTAGATCCTGATTATATTCTAGCTCATTAGGAAGTCTTAGAGCTGAGTTGTCCCAAATCTTTAGACGACCCGATGATTAGAACCCTTGTCCTCCAGCATCCCTCTGATCCTTGCAAATTTTGTGCTATCGACCATAGAGTCCCATCGTGGCTCTTCACGATTCATATCTTACGCGTAATCTTCATGCGATCATTTTTCCTTTCTCTCGATTCTCGTAATCGTTTCTTGACGATTATCATCGTTCCTTCAAATCCCTTCCCTGACCAATTCTACCTCCTCTAAAATTATTTTCGACTTTCCTTATTAAGTTTTCGCTCTAGATTGATTTCTTTGAAAACCCCTATATTATATATTTAAAATTTGCTGTTTTGGATCGAGTTAAAACTTTTAATTGACTTGGAGCTTTCTTGGACGTAAAAATTTTAAGTCAATATCTCGCATTATTTGCCTTGTTTCCAAAATATATATATTACTTTTATAAACTACACAATATATTTCTACTATCTTGTATTTCTTTTCAAAATTTCCCCTTTCCCAAAACCTGATTCCTTTAAAAGTATTTTTGAAATTCATTATTAAATTCTCCGTCGAATTTGACTTTTTTTTTTGAAAACTTTTATTAATTATTTAAAATTTCTTATCTTCGGTTGAGTTAAAATTCTTTCGCAAATTTTGATACCTTTCGGTCGTGAAAGTTTTAAGTTACGACCTCGTACTTATTTTCGAATCAGCATCCATCGAATTTTAGTTTTAAAACTTTGTTATCATTTCGGGAATTCAATATATCATTTTTTTTACCTACGAAATTTATTTTAACCATTTACGTACGTACTTTAGAGTATTTTTCTAAAACAAAGAGGGATTTTAAATTTCTTACATATAAACATCTCTATGTTCATCGTGCTCTTACTTCAAGGATTTTTGTTTAAGTTCATTTTCATTTACAAAACAATCGCTACCTCATCCCACTTTTATTTCCTTTATTTCTTATTTTCGAAACCCATTATTAAATTCTTCGCTCGGTTTAACTTCCTTGAAAACCCTTTATTATATATATTTAAAATTTATTGCTTTTCGATTAAAAGTTCCTTCTTAGATTTTGAAATCTCCTTGGTCGTCAATTTTCAAGTTACTATCTGGAAATTATTTCAAATCGGTATCTTTCATATTTTCATTTTTAAAAACCGTGTTAACATTTTGATAATTCAATTTATATTTTTCTGGGCTACAAGATCTATTTCTAAATCACTTACAGTGCATACTTTTAAAATATTTTCTGGACTAGGTGGAACTTCAATTATTTTATTATTATCATTATATCTGTTCTATGTTCCTCGTGGCCACATTTCAAAATCTTTGTGAAAACTTATTTCCATTTGCAAAACAATCGTTTTCCACCCAACCAACTACCTCCTTATCTTGCCTTATTTGAACTCGTTCCTTCCGATCTTATTTCGTTCCGCTTTTGATTTAGTTTTCTTTCCTTCTTTTATCTAGACATTAGACCTTGTAGTTATCCATGCTATCTCCAGTTTAGGAGTAGGCCCTCTGGTAGGTGATGTCGTTGCAGTGCCTGAGTATAGGTAGAGTGTGTAGACCTGTATGAGTGTGTCATCTTTAGGATCCTGATGTTTGTCTCCTGTGTCTTGAATGTGTACTCAGTGTCAACCATGGTATGCTGGAAGTTGTCTGAATGACGGTATTCATACTTATATGAATGGTGTCATCGCAGGCAGATCCTTAGACTGAGTTTTAATTTTAATGAATGGTTTATTTTGGTTGTATGTGACGGTATCAAAATTTTGTCTTCTTTAAACCAAATCTTTAAAGTTTTAAAACTAGCTCACAAGATCACAAATCACTTATCCTCCCTCATCCATTACCGCAACACCACACGTTTTTCCAAATGTTTTAAAATATTTCTTTGGCCTTGAAGTCTCTCTTTCTCTTCTCTTCTTTCTTCCTTAAACAAAGATTTTCATGTTTATGATTGTTATATTAATTGGGCCTAGCTATTATCGTTGTAGGATTTTGTTTGCGGGTAGGCTCAGGGAGTGAGATGAGTTTTATTCTGGCAATGATTAATTGATTTTGGGAACACGAGGATGATGGATTAGAATATTTTTTTTGGATGAAAAGAATGAACTGTCTCAGACTTATTTATAAAACCGAAGTGTGGTGGACTCAATGGAGAATTCTGTTTGAATGAGATTAAATGCGAGGAGATGATGACTTATCAGACTTGATGCTTAGACGGGTAGTAGATAGGAGTAACTGCCGAGAATAGTATGAGTTAGGGTGATCATGAGATTGAGTAGAGCTTATATTAGCATTGAGACGGATTGATGAATTGACGTGAGAAGACTTTGAGGATAACACGACGTGTGGAGATAAATGGATGATTAGGTAGTCGGACTTAATATTGGTTGGGATTAGTTATAGTGAGTAGGATGAGGGGTAATTCTGACAGATCAAAATATTTGGTGGATGAATTTATGGGGAGATATGACGAGAATGTAATGAAGACACGACGATTGCTGATTGGTGAAGGTATTATTGGATAGACAAATGTTTTGTCTTGGATTGGTGGATGACTAGAATCGCGTTTTTTTTGGAGATTTATTAATGTTGGGAAAAGGTTTAGAAATTCAAAAGATATTAATGAGCGATGATGATGCTTAGTGGAGTGGTACGATATCAGAAGATGTTATTATTTCTATGAGAACTTGGAGTTGGAAATTGGAACGGTAGTGATGGAACTATATTATTAGGAGGTGAGTTTAGTCGTGGCTTTGCCAGTGAAAAGATGGATTATGGGGTATTATTGAGGAACGTTGTTCGAAGTTACAGGATTAGAAATCTTTATGAGCAGATATGATAGTTACGGGTGTAAGGGTTATATGGGTGATTATTACTAGTGTGAGTGATTCCGAGGGCGGAATCATTTCTAAGGTGGGTAGAATGTAACGGCCTGTTTCAATCGTACCTTCTTCGTGCACGTGCTTTTGATCGTGCACGTGTTTATTTTAGACTTTATTTGTTTTTGAACGTTTTTGTGTGATATGTCGTCGTGATCGTCTCTGAAAGTATTAGATTGCGAAACGACTTTGGAACGACATATCTCGAGTCGTTCTTCCGCGATACTAACTTATTTGACGTGACGTCGCGACTTTCTGTTTTGATGCGAGACGTTACGAATTTTAGTTTCGTCTCTCGACATCAAAATGAAGATCCGTCTTCTCCACTATCTTTCTTTAGTCATCTAGAACACACCAGAATTATTTTATAATTTTTGGACTTAATTTGACCTATTTTCTATTTTTTTGAAAGATTTAAATAATTTTAAAACCTATTTTTATAAAAGTTTTAACTACAATAAAATTACTATATTATAATAACGTATTAAAGAATTTTCTGGCAAATTTTCAGAATTTTTGGCCGCCCCAATTTCGTGTGAGGGAGAGGAGAGTAATTTTTAAGTAAATTAATTATTTTAAATTATTTTAATAATATTTTTCCGAACCCAAACCCTAACCCTAGCTCTAACCTATTTAAGTTAGCCCTAGGCAAAGTATTTTCGTCATTGCTCAAAACCCTAGCCGCCGTTTCATCTTCTAAAGCTTCGTCGCAACGTTGCGACGATCGCAACGTGCACGACCGACGGCCACCCCCGCAAATCTCAGCGCACGACCGGAGCAAGCCCCCGCATCGCCGCTTGCAGCGCCCGCTGCATCGCCCCCCCCCGCTGTCGCCCGCTCTGACCGAGGCCTTCTCTCGGTCTGACCGAGAGAACAGCCGCTTGGCCGCTCCGCTGCACCGCTCCGCATCGCCCTAGCGCCCGACCGATGGGTCCGCCCGCAGCGACCGAGAGGCCGCCCCGCACCCGCTCTCCGCTCCGCCTCGTTGCAAGTTGCAACGCTGCAACTTGGCCCGCCCGCTGCGACCGATGGGATCAGTCGGTCAGACCGACGGTTCTCCTCGCACCCCCGCTGCAACCGACCCTGCTGCGCTGCTCAGTGCACGACCGAGAGCCCCTCTCGGTCTGACCGAGAGGAACCCCCGCACCGACCAAGTCCGACTGACCCAACTTCGTCGCAACATCATTTCTCCCCCACCAACTTCTGTGGTGGGCCCCCCAAGTGCTCCTGAGGTGTTGTGGGCCCCCTTGGACCCCTAGCACTGCTGTGGGCCCCACTTGGACGTGCTACTTCGCGGATTTGCCGTCTACGACGTTGCGACACGTCGTAGGCCTTCGTCGCAAGTTTGGACTTTTGGAGAGACGTGCGAGGACCAGATCTGAAGCCGAGGAGTTCTCTGATCAGACACGACATCCATTCTACGACAATCTCCTGTTCAGGTTGGTTCCCCGAAACTCGTAGAAACCCCCACAGTAGCTGACTGAACCCTAAACTAAAAACCGTCAACTTGAACTAAATTTAATTTTCAGCTCCTGTAAAACGTTGTACGAACATAGAAAATCGACGAACGGACTAATTTGACTGTGCACATAGGATAGATCGTCGATTAGGTTGATACATCAAAAAGTGACTTTTGACGAATAGGATAGTCCCGAAAACCTAGAAACGAAACCTAATAGGACTTGATGAATTTGAGACCTGACATCGTCGCCGTGGCGATATTTCAGACGGACTTCTGCGGACGAGACGCTTGGACGAGACGCTTGGACGAGACGCTTCGAGAGGACGACACACTCGCCATTTCAGGCAAGTGTACCCACTTGCGGTTTTTTGACCGTGCTTTGGTCTTAGGTTGCTAGAACTGTTAGACTGTGACTGAATAGAACCGGACGTGAAATGATAGCGTCCGGGACGACTCTTGACGGCTCAGACTTGACGACGAAGTCTGAGCCTGACAACAACAATTTTCGATGCTGTAGGGCTATCATGTGTGTGCGTGTGTGTGGACACCCTAGAATAACCTTCCCTGTCGTGTCACGTCCCGTCCCGTCTTGCACAGCCCGCTGGGCAATAGGGCACTCTTCGAGTGATCCCTTGTACAGATTCACAGCCTGCGGGCAATAGGGCACTCTCCAAGTTGAGAGAGTGATCCCTTGTACGGATACACAGCCCGAGGGCAATAGGGCACTCTCCAAGCTAGAGAGAGTGATCCCTTGTACGGATTCTCAGCCTGCGGGCAATAGGGCACTCGCCAAGCTAGAGCGAGTGATCCCTTGTACGGATATCTTGTCTTGTCTTGTCTTGGGGTTTGGGGTTGGGTTGAGCGTGCGCACGGTAAGAGGGTCTGATCCCCCTCGAACCGTAAGGCGTGAACCCTTTCGTGTCTCACTTGTCTTGTCCTGCCTTGCTTCCGTCACGTCACGTCTTGTCTTGACACCTGTAGGCTAGTCCCGTAGTTGGTAGCACACGCTACAACTACTACTTGTTGCGCTTTACTTTCCTGCTACGTTACTTCTCTTGTACTTGTTGTAACCCCAGCATGCTAATCAACCAGTAAAACGTTGTCTAAAAAGTTGATACACTTGCAGTAAAGTCTAACCCTTCTTGTAGACTTTACCTGACGTACAGTTCCTTTTTCTTGGGTGCTGTACGTCAGGTATTTAGCCAGAGTTCGTGGACGAGGCAGACTCGCTGGAGTACGTGGAGCCGAGGACGTCGTCATCAGAGCACGTGCCTGACAAGGACCAGACCTTGAGGTCTTTTAGTCGCCACTTATAGAGGTTATTACTTTCAGTTTTCTTTTAGATAGTCTGTTGCCATGCTTAGGCTTCTTTTTAGACTTTGTACTTGTTGGATATCATATCTCTAATTTAATGAATGCAAATTCCTTTTCTGTACTTTTGTTGTTTCGAACTATAAAAATGCAAGAACCTGAAAATCTTTTAAAATGGTACCTCTACAGACGCTTATTGGGTCCGAGCTTCTAAGCTCTGGCCTAAGCGGGCCTCGTCACGTTTCGCTTCCGTCCATTTTGGGAAGCGGGGCGTGACATCACCGCTATTGCAAAGATTTAGGCAATGGATTTAATTTCTTGACACAAGGATTGTAGTCATCGATTAGGGGTAGGCCTCAATCCTCATCTCTTTGACATCTAACCGTGAGAGAGGGGATTTGGATGATAGATTGGATCCCTATAGTAGTCCCAATGGTTAGTCGCGAGCTACTATATTGGTAGTTCTAGTGAGTGTCCCCGATTGGTCGTCGGCGCCGGGCACTATAGAGTCAATCCTCAGTTAGGGGGTTAAATCTAAACCCCAAGGGTTAGTTGACGACATGGATTGTATAGCATCCTAACTGAGTGGATTGAATGAGGCTCATTATCCAACCTACAACTGGACAACAATCGACATTTGAGTCGATATTGGGGTGATCCATAGCGATCATTCCCCACAATAAGGCTCTACATGGCCCTAGCTTAATGGACTACTCACTAGCGATGGCTAAGATTAATGGAACCAACACAATATAGTTCATAGCTAAGAAAATATTAAAATGAGAAAATAAATGAACAACAGCTCAAACATCATAAGTGCAATACTGGAACAAGAAGATTAACTAAATTAGATTAAAGGAAAAGGAGTCTTACAAAGAAGGTAGAAAGATTTCAGCAAGAAAACCAAGAGAAAATCGCCTAGGACACCAATGCAAAAGTTCTGAAATTAAAAGATAGCTTGTTTTAGTTCGTTACAAACATTCATTATATAGAAAACATTATGCACGGCTGTGCCGCTAATCGACACGGCCGTGCCAAAGCATAAACCTAGGTAGGGGTGCACCGTCAAAAGCTTGCACGGCCGTGCCACTAATCGACACAACCGTGTCATCCAAAATCTGTGTCCAACTGCCCCCAATTAAGCATGGTCGTGCAAGCCATCCATGCGTCTTCTGAACTCTTCTGATTAATTAGTATGGCCATGCGCACGGCCATGTCGACCTTCTGCAGCTTCTTCTTAGCAGTTGGTGCACTGACACGGCCGTGCAAATTCATGCACGACCATGCCAAGCCTTCTTCTCTCCCATTTGGCCTCCAAGCTAGGCTAAGTGTTTGTCGCTCCTCGCTCTTGCTTCATTGGCCCCAATACTACCTAAAGTGCATCGTTTTGAGCTCGATCATCTGCCACACAAGAAAACAACACCCAGAGCATAAAAAGAAAAACAAAATGTAGTGAAAATAAGGCGATGATGCAAAATAAATCGAGAAAAATAAGGAAAATGGGGGAAAATATAGGTAGGAAATATGTACCATAGTAGTCATCCATCTAGGGCCACGGGTTGAATCCTATTAGATGTAGCTATGGATTGATAAATCATTAATTAATTTTTGAGTAATTGAGGATGAGGGGTATGTTAGGATGATTAATATCAATACAAATTGATTTCCCCTTTGTGGGTAATTAGATTAATCGACGGCGAAAGACATGGTTAAATTAGAGTTTTCGATCCCTACATTGATCAATACTATCGTTGCGGCTGACAGGAGTCAGGCATTGATCAGAGCCCTCTAACATAGATCCAAATCATAATCCACGGAAGTAGCATGAAGGAAGATTGAGGACATTTGTCAGACGTAATGCATCTAATGTGTATCGATGCACGGCGAAAGTCGGTAATGATACGTGTTAGGTAGTTCTATTGTGGCGGGGTAGAACTCGTGTACAATGAAATTGTATTAGGGGGAACCAATGGCACGGTGGTTATGTTAATGAAGGGATTAGGGTAGGCTATTTGACAGGTGATTAGAGGGATGATGAGGCTAAGCTTGTCGTTTAAGCAGACCACGGAGTCGAATCCAACAGGATGCGGATGAGGAAGGTCGAACTGCTGGAGCTGAAGGCGAACACAGGCCGGGGGACGAGCTATCATGCGCAATGAACAACTCGTCAGAAAGGCCGGGTTGGGGTTCAACCCTTAGCCTCTCCGATGCCTAAGTCAGAAATAGGACTTAAAATGGGGGCTAGGCACGCAGGTCAGACTAAGGGTGAGTCGACCGTACGTGACGAACTATGAGTGGGAGAGCAAAGATATGGACGACCTCTGCTCTCATGTGTGAATAATGAGATTGAGAGTAAATTTTCCAACCCCCTCACCGTAAGAAGTGAGGGGGTATTTATACCTGAAGGGAGGCAGTTCGGTGGGGCTAACCTGGCATGCTGACTCGACGTGCTGAGCTGGCCCTGCTGTCAGCGGAAGCTTCGGACGAGGATGTCGAGAACAGGAGTGTCAGCCACTCTTTTGTCAGACGGTGCAACGGCCAGGGGCGCTTTTGTCAGGGTGTCAGGGTCGAAAGCATTAAGTGTCAGGGGGCGCAGCGGCCATGGGGGTG